>SJYC01063050.1:0-64975 GCA_006408675.1 Madoqua kirkii
TCTATAACAAAAGAGAAAATTCATTAACTCAAAAAGTTTAATATTGCTAACACCAAAAACCAGTATATTTCCTTTTCTATATTCCAAATACATTGATTAATATATTCCCAGGTGCCTAAGGATATGGAGGCCTGGCGGCAATCAAATGAGAAAAGCACTATGCTAATACTCCAAACTCTCTGTGTTGTTTATGGTTGAGAGGTTGTCACACAAGCTAGTCTGTCAGCAGAGAGGTTTGACCTGAGACACCGTTGTCACACTCAGGGCAGGGAATTAGCAGTAATTATTGACAGGACAAATGAAAAAACCCTTCACCAATATAATTCCTAATCAACCCACTAATACTCTACTAATGATATTCTGACTTATCAAAAGAGTCTGTATTTAGAAAGTTTTAAAGCTTGCCTCTCACAGTTGGGGGGTTGGAAACAATTACATATGGCCAGACGAACCTATACAGGCAGGCTAGATAACCTTCAGAGTTTGTAAGCTGAAACACTCTTGTCACGCCCAGGAATTTTTATTAACTGGAGCTGCAAGTTAACTCCTTCTCCAAGAGAAATGTTTATGGGGGAGAGCCCCCATAAAGTACTCTGGTTTGGGGGGTAGATGTTCGGGAACAGGGGGTTTCCTGAGGCTTGATCACGCCTTTGCGTATGCCAAGCTTCTTTCCTCATGACCTTTGCCATGGGTGGAGTTCCTCACACTGGCCCCCAGCAATTCTTTTTTTTAAGTTAGTGATAGATTATTATGTTCATTCAATCAGAGATTGTCCCAGTGTGAGTCCTAGAAAGGTTGGGCATACCATTAAACCACTCTTGACCTTTCAGAGTTTTTAACTGAGAGCATAGAAAAATCTATGTAGGGAGCTTGAGGGATTTGGGGAGAATCAAATTAAAAGCTATGGCCACAATATCCTTGATTCAGTGGCACTTGGGCAGGATGGCATGAAGGGAGGAGCTCCTCGCTGTATGAGACCCTCCAGACACTTATGGCATGGAGGCCACTGTTCAGAAGGGGAGGTGGTTACAGGAACTCCTAGGAGTCAGAAGAATCAGAGAGGAGGATTGGAAGCAGGGTGGGAAGTATCAAGGTCATTGTGCTCCAAAGGTGAACAGTGATTTGGGGCCTTATGACTAGTAACTGTCCAGGGAGGTTTTATGGGGTATACAAAGCAGGCAGGCTCTAAATAGCTAAAAATCTGCATGTTTGAGCTATTTTTAAAATATCAATAATTGGATCTATAAAAATGTGAGTTTGGAGAGGTCAGGCTTTTGAGCTAAGGCTCCCAGTCTGTGGTGAAGAAATAAACAAAATAGGGGCCAACACACAGAAACCATCTTTGACTCACTGATAGAATAGTCTACAAGTTCCTTTTCTAGAAGAGGAAGAGAGGAAGTTGATGGAGGCAAATGATCCGGAGTCTATATGAAGAACAGTGATACCTGTGGCTGGTCAGAATGTGGACTACATGAAATGGAATAATGGGGATGTAGTTGTTGTAACTTAGTTGCTAAATCATGTCCTACTCTTTGTGACCCCATGGACTATAACCCACCAGGCTCCTCTGTCCATGGAATTTCCCAGGCAAGAATACTGGAGTGGGTTGCCCTTCTCTCCTCTAGGGGATATTCCTGACATAGGGATTCAACCTGAGTCTCCAGTTTGACAGGCAGATTCTTTACTACTGAGTCACCAGCAAAGCCCAGTGAGGATATAGTATGAATCAACTGATGCTTGAATCTAGAACACCACTGCTCACTGTGCATACATAACAGATTTATCATATGGACCCAATACTGTTGTGATAACAGGCTGCCACAGACTCTAATTTATTCCTTTTCCCAATTTTATGTCCTCCTTCTACTCCCTTTCTCTGAAGTTTATTTACACATTTTATAAGAAAACAGATGCTCCAACTAAATAAAATCATTCTGGCGAAAAATATTTCCCTTCTATTACTTGTGCCTTTAAAGAATAATGAGGTATTATTCTTTTCTCTTCCAAATTCTTAGTGGATTATTTATGTTTTCTTTTGAAAATTCTCACTCTTAATTGGTTCCCAAGATACTTCCAGAAGTTCATTTTGTCTCATTAAGCCTCCTGTCCTGGATGAGGAAGTTGGAAATAGTTTGTTTCAAAGTGAAGTATGTTTGCTATTTAAGTTTACATGGGGAGCAGAGCCAATTCTTGAGGGGAATAACAGGGAATTCTTGAGAACTTGGAATAACCTTGAAGACACCAAAAGATCATTCCCTAAGATAAAAAGTAGCATTCTGGCAACTGTAGTGTATTGTGGAGAGGCAGCAAGAAACGAGGGAAAAGAAAAAGAAACAAAACCCTACCCTATTTAAGAATCAAAATCTGTATGCTGAAACTGGCTGAGTCTTTGATTAGCTGTGTAATGACATGACAGGGGCTTCCCAGGTGGCACTAGGGGTAAAGAACCCTCCTGCCAATGCAGGAGACATAGGAGATGTGGGTTCAATCCCTGAGTTGGGAAGATTCCCTGGAGGAGGGCATGGAAACCCACTCCAGTATTCTTGCCTGGAGAATCCCATGGACAGAGGAGCCTACAATCCATAGGACAAAGGGGTGGACCCAACTGAAATGACTTGCCATGAACACAGGATGTGGCAATTCCCCTCATGCAAAATGTACCATTATAGTGTGGGTACATCTTTTCCTTCAAAGTAGGAGGATCTATATTGTATTGTTTTATATTCTATTAGAACAATTCTGTTTTCATTTGAATGGTGCCTTTTAAGACTGTGAAGTGGAATATATCATATTCTGGGATCATTGCTGGGTCACAGGACAAGCCTTAGATAAAGCTTCTAATGATATTCTGTTCTCTCTGGTCATCTAAATCTGGAGATATAACTTCAGAGCTGTGTTCTGACTATCATGACATACAGCTCTATTCCTGGTGGTGGATAAGAGTATGTAGACAGAGAGGGGGATTTGGGAGGCATGACTTTCAGAGCTCATGCTGCAAAAGCATCCATGGACTATATGTTCATTTTATATCAACACATATATAAATTATTGTAGTTTTAAATCTCAATATCCATTAGAGTAAAATCTCATGCATTGTTCTTCAAGTTGTCTTAGCTATTCTCAGCTGTTTGAATTTTTGTGTAAATCTCAAAATCAACCCATAAATTTCTACAAAGAAACTTTTCTTTGATTTCAATCCTAATTCTTGTAATTTAATTTTCATTATGCAGGTGCAAGTACTATTTAGTCTTAATATAAAACATGAATAACATTCCTTAAAGGAGAAAAGAACATTTTATTCTTCCCAGCAGACTGTTAGAGCAAGGAAAGGAATAATATTAGGTAAATACAAGTCTTTGAGGTTTTGAAACCACATTTGATTCATTATTTTCATGGCATTAGTATAATATTTTATGTTACCTTTCTTAACAGTTGACATTAATGTGGGAGTCTTTTTTTAAAGTTATTACTTATCAGCTCACTCATGTCAGTCCAACTCTTTGAAGCCTATCAATTATGTTAGTTAATGTATCTAAATTAGTAACACGCCCTATCAGGAACCTTTAAAACTCAACCCCAAAATTCAGCCAAAACAATGCTTGAAGGTCCAAGTTTCTTTTAACAAAACATCTATTCTAATTTCTGTTTAAAAAATGATCCAATTAAGGTAAAGGAAAATTAAATAACTTGTCTAAGATTGCATACCTAATAAAGAAGTGGGAACTAAAATGGAACTCTAGACTCCCTATCTCTGCAATCTGATGCTTTTTAATATTACATTTTGCTTCTTCCAAGCCTTTCAGACTGCCACCTTGGCCTTGTCATTCTTCCAAAATGAATAGACTCTCCTCCTCCGTCTTCATCTGTTTACTTATGAACTACAGCACCTGGACTGTCTTGCCTCAGAAACTGCTATAGATAACCTGAGTCAACAGTGGTCTTTCCTCATTGCTTCTCAGAACTCTTTGTAGCAAGACTGCGAACATCAAGATGACAGGGGCTGATTATTGTATATTCAGTATTCACATTGCAGAAGATAACTTCTCACTGCTTGTTTAATAAACAAATGAACTAATGAATTCAGTGACTACAGCAATTGTCTTTATACATATAAATATATATGCATATATATGTGTAATATATAATATATATGTGTAGTATAAACATATATTTGGGATTATGGAGGCGATGGACAGAGAAGTAAACTAGGAAAAAAAATCCAGGTAGTTGCTCCTGTTAAATGCGAAGAAAATTAGTATCGTTCCCAAGGAAATACTGTGCATTAGTTGCTGATACATTTGCTGTTTTCCATCTAGTGACAGCTCTCTTCCAGTGTGCTCTGCTGGGGCTGGAATGGTTGTCTCCAAGCTCTGGGGACAGTATGTTCTTTACAGTGTTACAAACAGCAACATGGCTGTCCTATCAGATTTGAAATCAATGCTTTTAACTTCTCCTTAAGATAAACTGGAAGTTCATTCTTTGAAGAAAAATGACAATGTGCCTTGTTTGTTGTAAGGACATAGGTCATCCAAAAAGGCAAACAGTTTTCAAATTAAAGATAGTATCTTGTGTATTGGAGAAAACGAATGTGAAGGCTGCCCAGAGCTGCAGGAAGAACACGCCTCTCTCTGGTTGGGAGCTACTGCTGCCTCATCTTGGGAACTAGGACAAGTCACTTAATGTTTTAGGGCCTCAGTCTTTCAGCATCCAAATGAGAGAGAATTTTCTTGTGTCAGGGTAAGAATTATACAAGAGATAACAAATGCGGACGTGCTCTGTGAACTCGATAGCACTGGATAATGGCAAGGACGTGTTCATATTGGAAATAACCACTAATGTGGTTGTTTGACTAATGACTGAATTGCAGAGTTGAAGTCCTGAAGCTGAGATCTGCAAAGTCAAAGCTGACTTTCTCTGGAGCCAAGAAGTGGAGTATGGAAAGGGGGCTGTGGCTCCTTTTGTTTGACCTCTCTCCACCTGAGTCTCCATAGAATAGAGTGTGTAAGTCACCGTCTTATCTCATTCGAGCCTCACTACTCACTTATGTTTATTATTAATCCTGCTTTAGAGATCACAAACCTGAAACTTGTATGTCTTGCCCCAGGTCACGCAATCAATAAGTAGGTCAGCTGAAAGCTCTACACAGGTCATCTGATTTCAAATTACATGTTTCTAGGAGAACACGATGACTATTCACTGAGTGACAACAAGAGCCAGGGAATAATAAACTCATGCATTTATCAAAACTGACTCTAGGCTTTCAAAATGGAGAGGTTAGTGTGATTACGAAAGTGTAAATCCTCTTGTGTTTGTAAACTTGTAAACACTGAGGGAGGAGGATGAATTATTGAACAACTTGTCATCTATCTTTGCAGAGTGAGGAAGACAGTGTTTGCTGGTAGAATTTGTAACTTTGACATCTTATTCTAGACTGCCCCTTTGACAGATCCAGGTGTGCTGAATTTATAAGATCTGCAGCCACACATTCCATGAATGTAAACAAAATCTCTTCTAGAGGGAAAATTCCATTTTTACAGCCACCTATAGTAAATCTCGTTTTACTTAATAATGAGAAATATTCTTATATTCATATATTTCTCATTAAAATTTTACCTTGGAAGAAATCTTGAAAACTTTTTAGTTCAATACCTGTCTGATACTTAAACTCCTCTCTTTGAAATCATTGGACTGTGTTTACTCAATCTCTGTTTATACCCCTCCATGGTAAAAGGGCTGCGAGTCTGGGCCAGAGGCACAGTGTAATAAGGCTATAGGGACTAGAATCAGAGACATGAGCTGGAATTCCACTTCTGTCCCTTATGTTGTAATTGAGCTGGGAAAAACAATTTATTGATGCATAATCCTATTAACAGACATAAGAGACACAAGTTTGATCCCAGGGTTGAGAAGATCCTCTGGAGGAGGGCAGGGCAACCCACTCCAGTATTCTTGCCTGGAGAATCCCATGGACAGAGGAACCTTTTGGGTTACAGTCCATGGGGTCATAACGAGTCAAACACAACCGAAGAACCTTTGCACATAAAGACAATTAATAGAGTAAATAATATGGCTGCAGGGTTTACTTAGCTTCCTTAGAAGCAAAAGCCCCTTTAGATACTTGTCACTTCATAGCTATGTTTATGCTTTCATTTATTCATTCATTATTTACCCACAGATAACTGATTGAGCATCCACTATATGTCAGGCCTTGTCCTAAGGACTGCAGACTCCATGTTAGATGAATCATGGCACTTGCCTTCACAGAGACTGAGGGAAAATAGAGATGATATGATAAGATAATGGATTTAAAAGTGCTTTTGCAATAGAAAAGTCTGATAGGATTTTAGGTATTATCTGTCAAGGTAGAACATTAGTTGTGATAGCATTAACATATGATTTCATAGCAAATGAAATTTTGGTTTAAATAAATAATAGGAATAGGTCTGGGGAAAACAGACTGCCCTGTGGGGGTGTGCAAAGAGAGAGGCACAATAGGTGTGTGTTACTGACCTGTCATCCCAGGGGAGCACTGTGCCATGTGGAGAGAGTCCTGAACTGTAGTCCTGAGTTTAGAAGGTTGTGAAGTAGGAAGAACCACAACGGCATAAACAGAGGACTATACACTGTGAGATGCCATCCGATCTGTTAACCATCCAAATTTTCCTGATGCTACCAACTTCATACATTTCTAAGAATGATGAGATTTCTTACAGAGAACTCTAGAGGGCTACACTTTGAGTGTTGGTTTTATGTGGGGCAGAATTCAGGCAATGCTCATTGAAGTGAATCAGAAAAGAATATGAAAGAGGAAGTAAGACATGAATACTTGGAGAGGATTTTTAATTGCCTCAGCCCTGGAACTAGTATTGGGACCTTATTTAACCAGATTCAGGGGCTTCCCTGGTGGCTCAGATGGTAAAGAAGCAGACTGCACTGCAGGAGACTGGGTTTGATCCCTGGGTTGGGAAGATCTCCTGGAAAGGGCAATGGCCTCCCACTCCAGTATTCTTGCCTGGAGAATCCCACAAACAGAGGTGCCTGGCGGGCTATAGTCTGTGCGGTCACAAAGAACGAAACGCGATTGAGTGACTAACACACACACTGTATCAACCCACTTTTGTTGAATAGTTTGCAAAGGCAGTCTAGCCTGTGTTTCATACTGAGTGTGGATCCACTTTAGTTCTGTACAACAGGATTTTATTCTGTTATCTAAGCTGAGGAAGCAACCCTTAAATGGGACAAGCTGTTCTCATGGCAAAAGAAAAAGAATTATGTCATGGCTCTTAAAGCTTCTGCAAGGAAATGTTATATCTGCTCACATTTCATTGGTCAAACAAGTCACACAACCAGGCCTGATCTCAGTGTAGCCGAAACATTTGATCTTTTTTACCGAAAGGAGAAATGAATAATTTAGAACTATAATGAAGCTTCCAAAATATCTCAGGGCAGGGAGACACCAGCGAATACCAAGATCACATGAATGCATAAACAGAGCAGTCCACAGTAAGCTATGATTTATCCAGCCCTCAAACTGGAAAAGACAATGGAGTGGTGAGGTGATGGAGAATGGAGTAACAATAAAGGAGGCAGATGAAAAAAAAAAGACTGGACAGGTTCTTTATGTTTTGAGTACCATGGAGAGAAGTATACATTTTATTTTTAGAAGGTGAGTGGTTATTTATTTTTATGTGGATCACTAATAATTTTAACACTGTTTTAGCATGAAGACTGAATTGCAGAGATGAGAAACATAGATAAGAAAATCAGTGGGATATGAGTAAAAAATGTCCAGGAGAGTAATGACAGTGGCAAGTCAATGCAAATGAAAGAATAAGGAATAATCAAAAGTTTCAGAGATGTATTTGGTAGGACATGGCTGCAGATTTGTTGTCATTGAACTGGGAAAATTTTTACTGTTGCAAAATCCTATCAAGTTAAAACTTTCAAAGGATATTAATTGAGTAAAAATATGATAGCAGGGCTTACTTAGCTTTCTTAGAAGCTGAAGCCCTCTTAAAAGCATATTAACAATATCGTTCAGTAATGGTGACTTGAAGAGCAAATTAAACTCACAGGCAGGGGGAAAAACCCTTCCCCCAAAACAGACTGGTTCTGGTCAAGGGTTCTTTCTCCTCCCGCTCTAGCACAAATATCTCTCATTTTCCTTAGTACCAAGTTACTTCTCTTGTGGCTCAGACGGTAAATCTGCCTGCAATCAGGGAGACATGAGTTTGATCCCTGGGTTGGGAAGATCCCCTGGAGAAGGGAATGGCAGCCCACTCCAGTATTCTTGCCTGGAGAATCCCATGGACAGAGAAGCCTAGTGGGCTACAGTCCATGGGGTTGCAAAGATTCAGACATGACTGAGCAACTAACACTTTCACTTTCAACTCTCTTCCACATTCATTGGGCTAAGAGCTGACCTTCCATTTGCTAAGAATCCATGGATTTTACACAACATCATAAAGACTGCTTATAAACTTTGTTTATATCCAAGCACCTGGGTTAAAAAATATATATTTCTTTGTAATTCCCAGAGTGAGAGGAACTTCTTTCCCACTGAGATTAAATCCACCTTGTCCTTGTCAAGTTCTCTGCACACACAGTTCTCTAACCTCATTCTTTCCTATATTACACATTGAATTACACTCTTATTGCATGAATTACATGCAAATAATATTGTAATCACATAGCAGTTTTAGCCACCAATTAAATAAGACCCCCTAAGTATTCTTATTACCCAGTAGTGTTTTATTCAACTTGAGTCTCATCTTCTCCCTCTGGAATATCTCTGCAGGTATCTTGTTCCCTGTCCATTTTTTGTATGTTGATATTTCTCAAAACACTTACTTTTCCCAGTTTCTTCTATTTGATCTAAGTTCATAAACTCTTTATATGTATTGAGAAAAACAGGACTTATCTTTCAAATTCTCATCAGAACACATGTAGATTGGCTCTTTCATTTTGTTGATGAGCAAAGAAACTAGTTTTAGTTTCTAGCATCTAGGGAAATTGAAAGACTTTTATGTAAGATAAAGAAACAACTGCTTCTCATCATGAATTTTCTGCTTGATGTAAAATTTCTTCTCTCTGTCATCTCCAAGTTTAGTTGGACGTTTTCATGCACATTTATGACATAGTCACTGAGGGCTGATATTGTGTGTACTGTTTTACTTATATTCTTTGCTTTTTGGTGCTGCTTGTGGATCTCCTAGCAGAAATAGCACTACCTAAACTCCACTAACTAGTATCTGCATGAGTGATCCCAGTTCCATAGCACAACAGCCCCCCAGTTCAGCAGATACAAATAACTGAGTCTTGTTGAATACTTTGACTATTTCTAGTTGGAAAACAGAATTATATGTTACCTGGCTTACAGAGAGTTAGCGCTGATTCTTTCCAGGGACTTTATTCCAGAAGTGTTGCCAGATGTAACTAAAAATGAATCTAAGCAGTCATTTGCAGCTGATCTAATAATTAGAGATCATTTGGGGATGTCTTTTCTAAAGCAAAATTTGAATATTGTAGTATGTGTCAAATATTGTGTGTGTGTATATATATATATATATATGTATATATAATAGTTATATGCTTAAGTCTATGTGCTGTTAAATATAACACATCTTTCTTTAAGGTTAGAATTTGGAGAGGTCACAAAGGAATGTGAACTCATATAATCTGAAAGGAAAGCAAATATTAATACTTTAGAATTAATCTCAATTCCTACTAACTGTATGTTCTTCATCTCCAGCATTTATAGTCTACTGGGCTCTCTATATCGATCACTGCTAGACATTCTCTTTGACTGCTCTCTAGAACATTCTAATTCACGTCATGACATCTAAATTAACCCATCATATTTTCTCCCAAGTTTCATTCTGTGTTGCACGTCTTAGTGAATATCATCACCATTCACTAAGTCTGTGAAGTCAGGAACAAGGGTGTAATCATTAATACCGTTTTCTTTCTCACTTCTTAATTTCCAAACTCAGTCCATATTTTCTTCAAACTTTTGAATTCATATTCTTTTCACCTAAAGGTGCATTACAGGGAAGTTCATCTGAATTTTCCCAAATTACTCTAATAGTTGACAGTCTGTTTTTAATTTTTCAATTGTGTTCCACTTTGTAATGATCTACATTGCATACACAGATCCTTTCTTTCCAAATAGCTAAAGCATTTTCCAAAGGAGAATATTATATTCCAATTCTCTGGTAGTGTCTTCATGTTACTTCTGGTGCTAGGGCTACATATAAATAGATTAGAAACTGAAATTCCTTGTAAGGAGTTCATAACATTTTTCTTCTTCATAAAAGACCTCATGCCCCAACTGTCAAGGCTGAAATTGGGCCCCTTGGTTAACTGAACTTATGTAACCCTAAACCAGTCTGTTGTAGTGCTGCTATGCTTTCAGGGCTGGGAAATTTTCAAATGAGATCACAAGCAGCCAAGCTTTACTTTCTCTGAGTCTGCTGCCACTCCTGTGGGTATAATGTCTCTCTGTTCATCAAAAGACAATTTTTTTTTCCTACTTAATGTACTTACCATGTGGTTTTATTAGAATGAATAGCTCTCTCCTTGTAAATGGATTTGGTTGGAAATCCAATTTCTTTCAGGGCCAGTGGGAGAGGTCTAAGGGCTATAAATATTCCTCCTCTAAACTGTTATAAGTAAAATGGCATTGCTGCAAAAGCCAGACAAATGTCCCTCTATATCCTAAATTATGTGCAAATCTCTGGCAATCTTCTCTTTCTTTCTCTGATGGTAACAGATTGCATCGTTGTCTCTCAGTCATGAGTTATGCTAATGAATGCCTTAATGAATAACAATGTCTATGAGAATGAGAGTGGATCACCAGGGAATCAACCCCAACTCCTAGCCTTTCTTCTAAAGTTGGGAAGTAGAACGTCTCACCATGCTTCCCTCATTATTCCGTCAAGAGCTGGAATAAGAAATCTGCCTCGATGTGTATGACTTTCAGTAAGGCTGGCAACCATTGCTTTAATATCATTTTTCTTGCATTAAATGAAACTATCATCTTCTATGAATTCTTCACGTGATTGATATAAATGCAGATTTTATGCCATTTTCAAAATTAGCACTTAATCTGTTGCATTAGATAATTAGTTTCAGGAAATTTCTGGATGACATACGTGCATAGCACACAAAGAGGTTTTATAATGTTCTTGCATATATATTCTATGATGTAATTTTTCTCCTCAGAATGACTGGAGAAAAATAAGCAAAGTCTTGATATAATTTCCCTCATTTGAAAAGTGAGATTCAATAGGAATGACAGGAAAACTGATATGGATAGAGCATGTACTATATGCCAAGCTTTAGGCCAGGTGCTAAATACGTAGATTGAATAGTCACAAAGTGATCTCATTTACATTTACTCTTGGTTGGGTTGACTTTTACTCTGGGGTGGCTTTCTCCTCATGTTTCTATCATCCCCACAGGTGTCTAAGACACCTTTTATGGAGGCTTAATTTGGTCCTGTGTCACTGGAAGGTAGATCGGCCTTACATAAGAACTGATTGGAATGTGAGTGGCAGCAACTCTGAAAAGTATATTTTCATCCCCCAGACTCTTGCAACTCAGAGATTGGTGATGTTGGAGCTGGCAGCAAGAGGGAGAACTAAGTGCTACATGAATACAAATTAGGATGGCAATAAGGGAATTCTTTCTATTTCATTTTGGGCTAAGGATTACAAAGACTGAGAGTAATCAAAGCAAAGCTGATATAGATCCCTCGGCTAATGAAATTCCTCACATTTGAATCTTCAATTCCATGGTCTTAATATGTATATAAAGGTAAATTCAAATATTAAATTCTATCTCTCGAGAATGGAGAGGTTGAATAATTTTAAAAAATTATTTTGAGAAAGTTGTTGAGGTACTGTATATGCCTGCCATCCACTCTCTTACCCATACAGGTGGGAAGACCTTGCAAAGAACTTCAGAGAAGTATTCAGACTTGCTAATCTGTTAGAGTTTTGAGGTAAAGGTACCAAGGGAAAGTTGATGCTCCAAAATTTGTCTCTAGAGGAGAGCCTGGCAGAAACAACCAACTCATGTCAACAGTTGCAATGCTGAAAGCTAAGCACGGAGTGAACTGTGTGTTTCCTTAGAAGGCAGCCAATTGGGGCCATCTTAGATCCTTCTGAGATAACTGTCCAATGAAGCGAATAATCCTCAAAGCAGGGCAAGACTAACAGCTGTCCAGGGCAGTGAGGAAGGAATTGGAAGGAACCAGCCAGACTGGAGATAATGAAAGCATTGGGGGAGTTGCAGTTGGAGGTCTCCTGTAGATGCACCTATGAGAAACTCACAAGAGTTCACACATCCTCAAGAGAAAGAACTAGCTTTAAATACGCTGCTGCCCAAGGAGACTATACCCTTCCTGCTAACATCATTTTCCCTGTTCCTTACCCTGGAGGGTCTGAAACCACTGCCGGTCAGAATCGGGGTGGGGGAGAGGAATACTGGGGAGCTGTCAAGCAAACACATACAGACCTTTTTCTCTCTACTGTACAGTGAAGTGAAGAAGTGAAGAGAAGTCTCTCAGTCACGTCCTACTCTTTGTGACCCCATGGACTGTAGCCCACCAGGCTCCTCGGTCCATGAGATTTTCCAGGTATGAATACTGGAGTGGGTTGCCATTTCCTTCTCCAGGGATCTTCCCAACCCAGGGATTGAACCTGGGTCTCCTGCATTGTAGGCAGATGCTTTACCATCTGAGCTACCAGGGAAGCCCACTGCAGGGTAGGGTAAAGCTTTAAAGTGGATCAAAGGAGAATGTCATATAATTCTGACACTGAGATGGGTGTTTCAGTTTTCAAGTCATGGTTCTTGTGTAGAAAATATTTGGAAGACTGTTAATTATCTGAGACTAATCAGACAAAGAAATATGAGACTTCCTCAAAATGTCAGGAGTCAGAGAAAGTATCAAAATATATGTACAGGCTGGGTTGTAATAAGCAAACTAGGAGAAAAGGCACTTATTTTCTGCAGGGTTCCTTTTTTCCAAAATAATCTAGTTGAATTCTACATCTTTTTTGGTTCCTGACATTCTTTTCTTTCTACTCCTTTCTCTGCAGATTAGAATAATTTACCAAGCTCTGAAAATATTTGCACTGCAAACACTGTGTATGAAAAATATAAGGTGATCCTCATTTCATTGTTTTTTCCTGAGATGACTAAAACCATTTATATGGTTTTCTCATTTTTATTTCCAAAAAGAGGTACCAGGGTACAGGGACTTCTCCTAGTGATGAAAGCAATGAATAACTTTGTCTACCTCTTCGTCTTCACAATAGATACATAATCAAATCATTATGTTGTGAAACTAAAACTACTGCAATATTGTGTGGCAATTATATTTCAATAAAACTGAAAAAAAATTTCAGTCAAGTTGACTTTATAAAAGTGAAGCGAATAGAGACCTTCAAATTCCTCTCTAACACAGGCAGCTGTGTTACAGATTTTATACAGCTGTGTGGATCTTATACAGTCCAAGGTCAATGGCAATTTATCCCACTGTCAAGACAAATGCATTGCTTTCCCAAATAAATCCAACAGAGAGTGAACTGTGTGTTTCCTCAGGAGGAAGCCGGTTGGGGCTCTCTTAGAGCTTCTGAGAGAACTGCCCAATGAGGCAAATAATCCCCAAAGAGGGGCAGGACTAACAGCTGCCTGTGTTAGAGAGGAATTTGAAGGTCTCTATTGGTTTCACTTCTATAAAGTCAACTTGACTGAAAATAATTTTTTCAATTTTATTGAAATATAATTGCTATACAATATTGCAGTAGTTTTAGTTTCACAACATAATGATTTGATTATGTACCTATTGTGAAATGACTATTGCAGTGGGTAGTCACTATAGATCACCTTCAGTATAGTTCAGTTCAGTCACTCAGTTGTATTTGACTCTTTACAACCCCATGGACTGCAGCATGCCAGGCTTCTCTGTCTATCACCAACTCCCTGAGTTTACTTGAACTCATGTCCATCAAATCGGTGATACCAATCAACCATCTCATTTGTCACCCCCTTCTTCTGCCTTCAGTCTTTCCCAGCATCAGGATCTTTTCAAATAAGTCAGTTCTTCAGGTGGCATCAGTTCAGTTCAGTTCAGTCACTCAGTCGTGTCTGACTCTTGGCGACCCCATGAATCGCAGCACCGCCAGGCCTCCCTGTTCATTACTGTCTCCCAGAGTTCACTCAAACTCACATCCATCGAGTACATAATGCCATCCAGCCATCTCATCCTCTGTCGTCCCCTTCTCCTCCTGCTCCCAATCCCTCCCAGCATCAGAGTCTTTTCCAATGAGTCAACTCTTCACATGAGGTGGCCAAAGTACTGGAGTTTCAGCTTTAGCATCATTCCTTCCAAAGAACATCCAGGGCTGATCTCCTTCAGAATGGACTGGTTGGATCTCCTTGCAGTCCAAGGGACTCTCAAGAGTCTTCTCCAAGACCACACTTCAAAAGCACCAATTCTTCAGCGCTCACCCTTCTTCACATCCAACTCTCACATCCATACATGACCACAGGAAAAACCATAGCCTTGACTAGATGGACCTTAGTTGGCAAAGTAATGTCTCTGCTTTTGAATATGCTATCTTTGTTGGTCATAAATTGTCTTCCAAGGAGTAAGCATCTTTTAATTTCATGGCTGCAGTCACCATCTGCAGTGATTTTGGAGCCCCCCCAAAATTAAGTCTGACACTGTTTCCACTGTTTCCCCATCTATTTCCCATGAAGTGATGGGACTGAATGCCATGATCTTTGTTTTATGAATGTTGAGCTTTAAGCCAACTTTTTTGCTCCCCTCTTTCACTTTCATCAAGAGGGTTTTTAGCTCCTCTTCACTTTCTGCCATAAGGGTGGTCATCTTCATATCTGAGGTTATTGGTATTTCTCCCGGCAATCTTGATTCCAGCTTGTGTCATCAGGTGGCCAAAATATTGGAGTTTCAGCTTCAGCATCAGTCCTTCCAATGAATAACCAGGACTGATTTCTTTTAGGATTTACTAGTTTGATCTCCTTGCTATCCAAGAGACTCTTTTTTTTTTCAGATAGCAATTATTATTATTTTTTAAACTTTTTCTTTTGTATTGAGGTATAGCTGATTAACAATGTTGTGACAGTTTCAGGTGAACAGTGAAGTGATTGAGCCACACATATACAAGTATCCATTCTCCCCCAAACTCCCCTCCCATACAGGCTGCCACATAATACTGAGCAGAGTTCCATGTGCTCCAGACAGCAATTCCAAAAGAGTTTATAGAACAATTGCCTCTTAATATTCTTTTTTTTTTTAAATATAGTTGATTTACAACACTGTGTCAGTTTCAAATGTATAGGAGAGTGACTTTTTGTGGGTTTTATTCCATTATAGGTTATTACAAGATATTGAGTATAATTCCCTGTGCAATACAGTAAATCCTCATTGCTTATCTATTTTATGTATAGTAGTTAATATCTGTGAATCTCATACTCCTAACTTGTCCCTTCCTGCTCCTTCCATTGGGTAACCATAAATTTGTTTTCTGTCTGTGGGTCTATTTTTGTTTTGTAAATAAGTTCCTTTGTATCGTATTTTTAGATTTCTCATCTAAATGCCATCATATGATATTTGTCTGTCTGACTTACTTCCTCAGTATGACAATCTCTAGGTCCATCCATGTTGCTGCAAATGGCATTATTTCATTCTTTTTATGGTGGAGTAATATTCCATCCTGTGTGTGTATCATGTCTTAAACATCCAAGTGTCACTGGACACTTAGGTTGTTTCTGTGTCTTGGTTACTGTAAACAGTGCTGCTATGAACACTGGGCTACATATACCTCTTCAAGAGTTTTCAGTTCTTCCAGATATATACCGAAGTGTGGAATTACTGGATCGTATGGTAGTTCTAGTTTCAGTTTAAGGCGCCTCCCTCCTGTTTTTCGTGGTGGCCGTACCAGTTTACTTGCCTACCAACAGCCTTATGAAGGTTCCCCTTTCTCCACATCTTCTCCAACATTTATCATCTGCAGCCTTTTTGGTAACAGCCATCCTGACCAGTGTGAGGTGACACCTCGTTGTAGTTTTGGTTCACATTTTTCTAATGCTGCATTTCTTGACTGAGCACCGTTGAGTATCTTTCCATGTTGGCCATCTGTATGTCTTCTTTGGAAAATGTCTATTCCAGGCTTCTCTTTCCGTTTGTCTCTTGATGTTGAGTTGTATGAGTTGCCTGTACATTTTGGATATTAATCTCTTGCTGGTTGCCTCATTTGCAAACATTTTCTCCCGTCCCATAGGTTGTCTTTCCCTTTTGTCAGTGGTCTCCTTTGCTGTGCAAAAGCTTTTAAATTTAATTAGGTTCCATTTGTTTATTTATTTCTTTTACCTTGGAGCCTGATCTAAGAAAACACTGCTATGATTTATGTTAAAGACTGTTTTGCCTAAGCTCTCTTCTAAGAGTTTTATGATATCATGTCTTACATTTAGGGCTTTAAACAACTTTCAGTTTATTTTTATACATGGTGTGAGGGAATGTTCTTATTTCATTGTTTTACATGTAACTGTCCAGCTTTCCCAACATCACTTGTTGAAGACACTGTCTTTGCTCCATTGTATGCACTTGCCTCCTTTGTGTCATGGATTAACTGACCATAGGTGTGTGCATTTATTTCTGGAATGTGTATTCTATTCCACTGATCAATATGCCTGCCTTTGAGCCTGTTTTTTGCATCAATATCGATTGTTTTGATTATTATAGCTTTGTAGTATAGTCTGCAAGGGTATTTAGGTTCTTCAAGTTTGGCAGTTCTGGGTCTTTTGTAGTTCCAAATAAATTTCAGGATTATTTTAGTTCTGTGAAAAATGTCATGGGGAATTTGATGGGGATTGCATTAAAACTGTAGATTGCTTTGGATGCTGCTGCTGCTGCTAAGTCGCTTCAGTCATATCTAACTCTGTGTGACCCCACAGATAGCAGCCCACCAGGCTCCTTTGTCCCTGGGATTCTCCTGGCAAGAACACTGGAGTGGGTTGCCATTTCCTTCTCCATCCAAGAGACTCTTAAGAGTCTTCTCCAGCACCTCAGTTCAAAAGCATCAATACTTGGAGGCTCAGCTTTCTTTATGATCCAACTCTCACATCCATATATGACTATTGGAAAAAGCATAACTTTGACTAGATACACCTTTATCAGCAAAGTGATATCTTTGCTTTTTAATATGCTGTCTTGGTTTGTCATAACTTTTCTTCCAAGGATCAAGCATCTTTTAATTTCATACACCTTACACAGTTACAAATTTCTTTTTCTTGTGTTGAAAAATTTTAAGATCTATACACTTAACAGCTTTCTAGTATACAATGCAGCATTGTCACCTTTAATCACCAAGCTGTACATTTCATCTCCAGAGCTTATTTTTCTTTTAACCAGAAGTTTATACCTTTTGACCATCTTTAGCCGTTTTACCCACCCTGTACTCTCCACCAGTCTGTTTGCTGTATCTATGGATACAGAGAACCACCAGTCTGTTCTCTGTCCCTATAAGTACAACATATTTTTTTTAAAGATTTCACATATAAGTGAAATCATACAATATTTGTCTTTCTTTGTCTGCTCTCACTTTGAGTAAGGGTCCTCTTGACAGCATTTTTGAGAGCAGTCATTTAACTCATGCTTGATCTTTTACACTGAGGAGGTCTCACTGCCTCCCTTGAGGCTTTTCTTATAAAGATACACATAGTTTTTACCTGAAAACAAAAACACTGGATATAATTTTTCCAACCCATGTGTAGTTGATTCAGTTCCAGCCTGCAGTAAATGAGACAATTCATTTTTATAATAATTATAACTTCAACACAGATTCCAATCCATTCTAGGGAATTAAGAGAGCATACCATTGTATATTTTGCTGTTATTGCTGTTCTTAAAATTTTCTTCATTGCTATTAATTCAAGAAAAAAATGGTTGCATAAAATTCAGTCTGTTCTAGAGACATAAGTGGCCTTTCCAGCACAAAACATTTCAAATATCAAAGTATGTAGAAAACATACAAATAAGGAGAAGATAAGCTTCCTAGTTACAATACCATAGACTGCGTGGCTTATATCAACAGAAATTTATCTCTACCTGTAATGGAAGCTGGGAAGTCCATAAGTAAGTCTCTGGCAGATTTAGTGGCTGTGTATCAGCTTGTATGTAAACTGAATCATATACAGCTGTTTTCTCATTGTGTGTCCTCACATGATAAATAAGAAGAAAGCTTCTTAGGATTTTACCTGAAGGCTGTCTTTTTTTTGCCAATTTGATCTCACCCTTTCTCCGAAGTGACTTGCTGGCCTCAGGCATAAGAAACTCAATTAATTTGCATTAAGTATAAAGAATTCCAAAGTAAGATAATCAATTAGATTGTAACATGTAAATTGTAAATTTAACGAGGCCTCATTCTACCTGACTTTAAATGTGCAAAGTGAGTGTAAGACAGTACAAGAATACCAGCACACCTTTCTGAAATAGAAGTAAGAATTTTGATGCTGCTAATTGGGGAACCAAATGTGTAGAATAAAGTAATTTATGGAAGAAAAATCTTGAAAGTGCGGGAATATTCTAGTAGTCAAATTTTTTTATACTGGGTTAATTATGTTACATTTTCTCTGTTAAATTTAGAGATGTGGCTTTTAGCTCCTGAGTATACATATATATGAGACACACACACACACACACACACACACACACACACACACACAGAGAGAAAGAGAGAAGAGAGAAAATCACCGAGTACCTGGTATCATATCCTTGTCTCTTCAGTTACTTTAGAGACCACAGCATGGGTATTTTTAGAGGGGAAGCTTCTTTATTTTGCATTTGAATAAAGGACCTTACGTTCATATTGAAATATTAGTATTTGATAATTACTTCCCATTGTATATCCAGTTTTCTAAGTGAAAAGGCAGATATAGATATATATAAAATGGCTTTAAATCCTGAAGTTCCGGATTCATATCATTAAGGAAATCTAAGTTGGAGCCAAGGCTTCATAGTGTAAGCCAATAGCTTATTGCTCCATCAACTAATAGAGGGATTACATTTCAGCTAAATTACACTAGAATAAGTTTATAAAGATAACCATAAATCACTATTAAATGACAATTACTTCACAAGCTTGCTTAAAATGTCCCAACTGCTTAATCTGGCATTCAAATGAATGACTGCACTGACCTTTTCCCACTTTCCTAAGTCCTTTTATTGCTATTTCTCTCTCCTTTAGTCCAAAACAAAATGCGACTACCTGCCTCCCTATCTGTCCTCACCTCAAAACATACTTTATGCTGTGCAAGCTTTAAGTTCCATGAAATCTGGAAATATCCTGTGGAGACTCTATAATGGTAGAACGTGAGTTTCACAGTTTCCTAGTCTATGAAGAGGAGACCCACTTGTTAAAATGGGGAAAACAATTGGGAAATAGTATAAAATACTGTATATCAAATAGTCAGATTACAAAGTAAATCTCACTTGGCTCAGCTTTAGGATGTCCCTCTTGCTCAATGTAGTCCTGTCTTGGAAATATCCAGGACTCCCTGGAGACAAATGTGTGGCATATCTCAGAATTTAGCCAATGACTCAAAGACACCCTGATATCATGCCTATCTTTTATGCCTTTTTGATATCTTTGTCTAAGGTTAGACCTACCTTTGCTGAAAAAAAAATTAGTAATGTTCTAGTGATGCCACTGTCTTGGTTAATTTATTTATTAGTTGTTTCTTTATTTTACTTGGTAGCCTATTTACCAAGGTTAGTTTGAGTTCTCCCTTAGTTTGGTGGTGGGAATGCATTATTGAAGAAAGCACAGTATTTCTCCCCAGATTCTTTCATCATCATAATGGTGGATTGTCTAAGAGACATAGTTGCGTCCAGTGCCATTTGGACTGAGAATGGAGATACAGAAAATGGACTTTCCAAAGAATCAAGTGACATCTGCCTTCTACTCAGCTTTCTAACCACAATGCAAAAACATTAGTAGATAATCCTTCCTATTACTGGAATCAGTTAAATCATTGAGTTCATTCATTTATATGTAAAAACATTTACTGAGTATCCACTGGGTTACAGGTCTTTTAAACACCAGAATACAATCACTATGGCTAAATTTTGAATCAGTCAGAGGGCTACGTGAATTTGTCACATCATTTTTTGGTGTGCCTTAAATTAATAGATGGCACCTCCAAAGAGTTTTTATTTTTACTGATGTATATTTGTTTTTTTTCTTATAAAACTTATAAAATTTATTTATTTATTTATTTATTTATTTATTTTTAATTTAATACTTTATTCCGTTTCACAATCCTGCATTGGTTTTGCCATACACTGACATGAATCAGCCACAGATGTACACGATCTCCCAAAGCCGAAGCTCCCCTCACCACCTCCCACCCCACACCATCTCCCCGGATCATCCCGTACACCAGCCCCAAGCATCCTGTATCCTGCATTGAACATAGACTAGTGCTTCATTTCTTATATAATTGTATACATGTTTCAGTGCCAATCTCCCCAATCATCCCACCCTCTCACTCTCCCTCAGAAGCCAAAAGTCCGTTCTATACCTCTGTGTCTCTTATGTTGTCTCACTTACAGGGCCATCATACTCTCTTTCTAAATTCTATATATATGTGTCAGTATATTGTAATGGTTTTTTTCTTTCTGGCTGACTTCATTCTGTATAATTGGCTCTAGTTTCATCCATCTCATTAGAACTGAGTCAAATTTATTCTTTTTAAGGGCTGAGTAATATTCCATTGTTTATATGTACCACAGCTTCCTTATCCATTCATCTGCTGATGGACATCTAGGTTGTTTCCATGTCCTGGCAATTATAAACAATGCTGCAATGAACATTGGGGTACATGTATATTTGATTTAGAAAATTATATTAGTTTCAAATATATAACATAATGATTCAAAATTTTTATAGATTATACTCCATTTAAAGTTATACATTATTTGCTATATTCCCTGGGCTGTATTGGACAAGGGAAAGGCTACTCATCCAGTATTCTGGCCTGGAGAACTCCATGGATCATATCATCCATGGGGTCACAAAGAGTCGGACACAACTGAGCGCCTTTCACTTTCACTAGGCTGTATAACATATCCTTGTAGGTTATTTATTTTACACATAATAGTTTGTGTCTCTTCATCCCCTACTCCTATCTTCAGCTGCTATGAACATCAGGGTACATATTTTTTTTAATTAATGCTTTTGTTTTTTCTCAGATATAAGTGTAATTGCTGGATTGGTTCTATTTTTCTGTTAATTTTTAAAGGAAACTCCATACTGTTTTTTCTGTAGTGGCTGCACCAATTTTACCTTCCCACCAACAGTATTCCCTTTTCTCCACATCTTCATCAATGTGTGTTATTTGTGGTCTTTTTTCATGATAGCCATTCTGACAGGCCTGAGATAATATGGTTTTGATTCACATTTCTCTGATGATTAACAAGGTTAAGTGTCTTTTCATGCACCTGTCAGTCATCTCTATGTGTTCTATGAAAAAATTTCTATTCAGGTAGTCTGTCCATTTTTATAATCAGGTTGTTCTTTTGATATAGAATTGTATGAGGTGTTCATATATTTTGGATATTAACTGCTTATTGGCTAGGTCATTTGAACGTATTTTCTCCCTATTTTGTTTCCTTAATCTGTGTCTTTTTGTGCCAGTATCATACTGATTTGAACATGATAGCTTTGTAATATAGCTTTATACCTCCTGCTCTGTTCTTTCGCAAGATTGCTTTGTCTATTCAGGGTCTTTTGTGTTTCCATACAAATTTTATGATTATTTGTTTTAGTTCTATCAAAAACCATATTATTTTGATAGGATTGCTTTAAATCTATAGATTATCTTAGGAAATATGGTCATTTTAACAGTACAGTTCTTCTAATCCATAAAAATGGTATTTATTTCAATTTGTATCATCTTCAACTTCTTTCATCAGGACCTTAAAATTTTTTGAATCCAGGCCTTTAACCTCCTTAGTTAGGTTTATTTCCAGGTATTTTACTTTTTAAATGTGATTGTTTTCTGAATTTTTCTTTCTGATAGTTTGTTGTTAGAGTACAGAAATGTGACATATTTCCTTATATCAATTTTGTACCCTGTAGCTTTACTGAATTTATTGAGCTCTAGTAGATTTTTTGTGATGTCTTTAGGATTTTCTATGCATAGTATTATATCATCTACAAACAGTGGCATCACATACTTTTACAAATGACTCCCTTCCTCTTTATGGTTAGAGGAAAATCATACTTATCTCTCCAATTTTCTTGCCAGTCTTTTTCCTTTATACTGTTTAAAATCAGAGAAGTGTTTATATTTTCTTAGAATCATCATGTTCTCTCACACCTTTGCTTGTTCAACAACAGCTACTTGGATTGCCCTTGTCTGTCCTCTTGCCTGACCAACTGCTAGTTAATATCAGCGTAAACTGAGGTTGAATTTTCCCTAAAATGTGTCCTGATTATATAGATTGTGGTTCTGCTCCTGTGCTTGACACTATCATAAAACCTATTTTTTATAATGAAATTATTGCTTGTACTTCCCCATTTGGGCTTAGGTTCTGGGAACTTAAGTGTATGTGTGTGTATGTGTGTGTGTGTGTATTTTCTGTCATGTTTGACTCATTGTGACCGCATGGACTGTAGCCCACCAGGCTCTTCTGTCCATGGAGTTTTCTAGTCAAGGATAGTGGAATGGGTAACCATTTCCTACTCTGGAGGATCTTCCTGACCCAGGGATCGAACATGTATCTTTTGCAACCTCTGCATTGGCAGGTGGATTTTTCACCTCTGTGCTACCTGGGAAACCCCCAGAACATAAAGAACATGATATATTTTGAATTTCGAATGACTAACACAGTGTGGAAGTGGCGCTAGTGGTGAAGAACCTGCTTGCTAATGCAGGAGACATAAAAGACACAGATTCATTCCCTGGGTCAGGATGATTCCCTGGAGGAGGAAATGGCAATCCACTCCAGTATTCTTGCTGGAAGATCCCACGGACAGAGGAGCCTGGTGGGCTAGTCCATAGGGTTGCAAGGAGTTGGAAACGACTGAAGTGACTTAGCACTCAAAACACAATATGGAAACAAACCATAAACTATTAAAAGTTTTGACCTGCCTAAACTTTATAAGACAGTTTTCTTTCTTGCTCAGAGGTGGAAAAAAAAGTCTTCCATTTTTTTTCCAAGCACCTGGAGCTACACTCAAACTTCACTAGTCTCTGCTCAGATATCAGTTCAATCTCACCCAGGGAAAAATGCCTTATAGCCTTTGAACTCCAGAGTGGAAAGAAACCTCAGGGTGCAAGTTCAATACCTTCCATTATTTGGACTTTAAAGCCATCTTGACACAGCGTATAGGATCTTGAATTTGTGAGAGAGTTTTGGGGTTCAAGATCTATAATTCCCAGGGTTTATCAGGTATGGTGTCTGGCCCACAGAAAGTACTTTTTAAAATACTTGTTTTATTGAGAATAGAAGTATCATATTTGGCAAATCATTTACCTACTCTGAGTTTTTTTCTCATTTTCATATAACCCAAATTATACCATAAAGTCAAAATAAGTTTAATTATATCATAAAGTCAAAATAAGCTTGCCAAAATAAGTTAAACCGTTTCCCAGTAGTTTCTGAGAGTTCCCCATGGTGTGTTCTAAACAACTGGGGATTTTTTTTTCTCTCCCTCTGTAAGCTGCCACATAGTTGCCTTTGCAAACTGCTGTGTTAACTGCAGCCTGGAGAGAGAAAACCTTGCTCTCCCATCTGGTATTTTATCACTTTTTCTCCCTGTTGGTCAATAAAGACCAGGCTGTATCCTTTAATCTTGCTGCTGCTGCTGCTAAGTCACTTCAGTCGTGTTGACTCTGTGTGACCCCATAGACGGCAGCCCACCAGGCGCCCCCGTCCTTGGGATTCTCCAGGCAAGAACACTGGAGTGGGTTGCCATTTCCTTCTCCGATGCATAAAAGTGAAAAGTGAAAGAGAAGTCGCTCAGTTGTGCCTGATTCTTAGTGACCCCATGGACTGCAGCCTACCAGGCTCCTCCATCCATGGGATTTGCCAGGCAAGAGTACTGGAGTGGGGTGCCGTCGCCTTTAATGAGATTTTATTTAAAACTCTCAGATAGTGGAAGAGAAATGACACAAAGAGTCATTTGCACCCCTGCAGGTTTCTCTAGCCTGTTGCAGAGTCGATATGCAAGCACCAAGCATTACTGATGTGGTCAGTAATGCAAACGCGCTGGAGCAGAAATGCAGGTATTCTAGTCCAGACCAGATCTCCTCTTGGTGCATTGGCACTTGAGTCCAGATCACATTTTTGTCCTTTATCATCCATTGTTAGTACCCATGTAAGACATTCTTTACAGGTCTCATCCCAGTGCTTTTGGAATGTAGCTTCTGTCATTCTCAAATTTTCTGACATCTTTCCAAAGTTAAGTTACTGATCTCTTTCCAGGTATGGTTGTAAATAAATATCTTGACGTTATGAGACATACCTAACTACTAGTGCCTTAATTTTCATGCTCAAATACCTTCTTTTGTATAATGCTACAGTAGCCTGATTTGTCTGTGTGTGTAGTACACAAAACAAGGCATAACGTTATTAATAGACAAAGTGTGAGTGACTTTCTGGAAACTGATAAGTAAGTGGGACATACGTAGGAAAACACCTAATATTCTTTAATTAAGGGTTCATATGTTAGAGGAGGGGCTTCCCAGGTGGCATTAGTGGTAAAGAACCTATCTGCCAATGGAGGAGACAAAAGAGATGTGGGTTTGACCCTTGTGTCGAGAATATCCCCTGGAGGAGGGCATGTCAACCTACTCCAGTATTCTTGCCTGGAAAATTCCATGGACAGAGGAAGGCTACCTTCCATAGGGTCACAAAGAGTCAGACATGACTGAGCAATGGAGAACACACACACACACGCTAGAGGACGGAGAAGGGGAATTAATTTGGATGGGTAATATGGGGTCAGTAGCATTTGAGTGAGGTCTTAAAGGAAGTGCTGGGAGAAGGAAAGACTTGAGCAGAACCCCAAGGGCTAAAGAGTCAAGAGCATTTTGAGAATGTCAGGAGAATGTCAGGTAGACTGAGAGGGTGAATTGATAGATGGGAAGTGAGGGAGAAGAGAATGTGATAAAAACGAAGCTAGAAGTTCATTTTGGGCCACCCTAAATGTGGAGAGCTTTGAATTTTCAAGATTTGGAGTAAAAGCCCGTTCAGCTACTCTAAATAAGAATGAGTTATGTGTCAGGGACAGCAGTGACACCTTAGCAACGGTTGGCAGTTGTCAGAAAGCTTTTGTGTGATTTCTTTCCCTCTCGCAGCCCTTGCAGATTTAGAACACAATAATGATCCTTGGGTAAATTTCAAAGAGGCGATGACTCTGTGCCTGACACCTTGAAGCCACAGGGATGATAAGAGTGAGGTGAACCAAACCCCAAAGCCAGGGAAGATCAATGGCTGTAAGTGACTACAGCCCCGAGCTGCAGATCGCTCTAGTAGCTGATGCATTGATTTCAGCTGCAGTGTAATTGCTATAGCAGGCAAAACGAATGCTTCCCTCTTGAGTGTTTAGGGCTATAGATTTTCCTGGAACATGAGCTAGAGTTCTCTTTGCTTCCAGTGCTTCTGTGTATTGCTCATTTGAGAATTTCATTAAGTCATGACCTATTTGAAATGTCTCTGTTTCATGGTTTTGTCTTATCTTCCAGGACACAATGTGGTTTTCAAGGACAGAGGCCATGGCTTAGATATTGTGGTCTGGTGTATAGGATTAATCATATTTTTAGTTGAATAATCCTTGATAAGCTGAATTAAATGTGAACTTATGTTGTGGTCATTATTAAAGCATTATTGCTATGATAGCAAAAGATATTCTTTTTAATTAGGAAAAAAAGTTTGTAATTTCACGTTTACAACATAATAACTGCTTCATTTTTCCAAGTTCTTTTCTAGTCTTTTTTTCATTTCCATATCCTTCTTGACATGGTTGTAATACGTTAATTAATTTATCTAACACATATTCATTCACTGCTGCAGCTGCTGCTGCTAAGTCATGTCAGCTGTGTCTGACTCTGTGCGACCCCATAGATGGCAGCCCACCAGGCTCCCCCGTCCCTGGGATTCTCCAGACAAGAATACTGGAGTGGGTTGCCATTTCCTTCTCCAATGCATGAAAGTGAAAAGTGAAAGGGAAGTTGCTCAGTCGTGTCCGACTCTTAGCGACTCCATGGACTGCAGCCTACCAGGCTCCTCCATCCATGGGATTTTGCAGGCGAGAGTACTGGAGTGGATCGCCAGTGCCTTCTCTGTATTCATTCACTGAGGACTTATTAAATGAAGCACTGGTGATCAGAATCACATAAGATGCAATAGGTACAAATCTGTAATGTTGAGGGTTTTATCCTCTTGGTGTTATATCAAAAGTTGTTGCCTATTTCATAATTTTCATAATAACTCAGGGTAGCAAACCTGGTAGCTTCCTTTGCTCACAAGCAGAAGTGATGTTTGGAGAGCTGGAGAAAAGTGCACACACATCATGCTATAATAAAGTGTGAATTCACAATCACCCTAATCAGCTCAAAGAGGTCAGGCAGCCAGGCCCATGGTGGGTGCTGATGATGTCTGACACTCGTGTAGTCTGCCATGCTTGACAGAGGAGACAGTTCTTACCATCAGAAAGTGTTCACTAACAAAGACTTACATAAAAGCTAAGGTCAGACTTTAGTGCTTAGTGCCCACATCTTGGAATTACCAGAACTTGATAAAATAGGTCATGGAGGGTTTTAACTACTGTGAACATAAGAGGTAACTAAATCTCTTGTCCTTTCTACCCCTTATCCTAAACAGTCACTCTAATTGAATAAAGATGCTTCTGCTTAAGCAGGTCCCCTTCTTCCTGCGTTGGAGTATCTATATGTTTTCCCCAAGCCAGCTAAGCAGAATGAAACTAGAGAAGGCTATTTGTAAGATTCTTTGCTGCCCTTTGAATACGGGCGACCAAGTTGAGCAACTGAGGAGGAAACATCCAAGCCTGGTTGCCTGAAGTTCAGTTTTCTCTTGTTTGCGAAAGTGCTGTTCTTTCTCCCTGGTTAATACATGGCCCACGTGCATTGGACAGGCATGATTAAACAGCCATGTCCTGGGCAGTCATATTCCTAGTAATTGTCACGTCACATGTCACTGTCCACTGCAAGATTCCTTTCCTCTGGATCCTGACAGAGATTGGCTCTCATAACAAAAAGGAGAGTTAGGCCTTTTTAACCCTGCATCTCAAAAGAGCAGAGTCTGATCACAATAGAGAGAATACAGATGACAAGAGGAGGCATAACACTGGGGATGGAAAATGCAGCGTCATTCAGCCATCTCTGCACTTAACACTGAAAAGCACCAGGCAGTTTTATGGATGATGTATATGGAGAAAAATATTGCCTTTTGTAGTAAAAATTCAACATGCTAAGTAATTCTGCTTAGCTTTATTTTTCACAGATTGTATACAAAAGATTAGGAAGTTGTTTCAAAGTATAAAATCAGAATATTGAATAAACTTTTGTAAAACACCCTTGGAGTTGCCCAAGTATTTTCATATGAGCCCCTAAAAGGCATATGTCCCTGTGCTTAACTTTAAGTGTGCTTATTAGGTTCTCAGTGATGATGAATTTGAGAATAAACCTACAAAATGTACACTTTTGTTGTATTGTATAGTAAACTGATATAGTCTCATTCCAGAGAGTGTATATATAGTTTCATTTTCACTATTTTTATTTATTACGTACATTTCCAGGTTAAGGGATTTCTTTCAGTTATCATTATAGCTAAGTTGCTAGCTAAGTAGACTTAGATGTAGGTAAATTAACAGACACTTAATAGTAAATTAACCTGATCTAAGCCTTACACTCTGGATTCTTAAACTAAAAATTAGTCACAGAAAGTGAGAAGGTCTCACTACAGAATACATCTTAAATAAGCTTATTTTTTGCTCATATGTTCAGAGTATTAAAAATAATTTATAAGATTTCTTCTCATAATACAGCATAAACTCCTGTGTTTTAAAAGACATTGAAAGGAGTTTGAGATAAAAATATCCCAGGGTCTTTTTACCTTTTGGTCATAGTTACCCAGTCAAATCTGACTCTTTGCAATGTCATGGACTGTAGTCCTCCAGGCTCCTCTGTCCATGGGATTTTTCTCAGGCAAGAATACTGGAGTAGGTTGTCATTTCCTCTCCGGGGTGTCTTCCTGACCCAGGGAATCAAACCCAGGTCTTCTGCATCTCCTGCATTGGCAGGTGGATTCTTTACTTCTGAGTAACCTGGAAAGTTCTTAAATCATTCATCCATTGCCACCATTTGATCTAAATTCCTATAGTGCTTTTTAGTATAGGTTTGTAGCTTAGAACTACTTTTCATCATCCTTAATGAAGGCCTTCAGAAGATTTTACTGGCTTATGAAATTGTCCCTTTGTCTGGAATATATTGAATTAGAAGAGACTACCCAAATGCATCTAAGTCAACTGGAATAGGGACTCAAAGATCCTAGTTGGTCATCTGGAATGAGCCTTTAAGCTTCTGTAGCTGCAAGGCATTCATCTTCCTCCCTGCAGATTTAGTAGCTACAGAAAGTGCCTGCAGATGGAAAGCTACAGAAAGAGATAGCATGAAGTAGTTCCTTTTGAGCCTTACCTACACACCTGCCCTTGGGTCAGTGAGGCATGCCAGTATCCTGAGAGCTCTAAGTAATACATTCCTTTAATGTCAGCTTAGGAGCTAGATCCTTACAAAAAGCAGATCTCTGTAGGCCAGGGAGATGATGTGGGAAGCTAGTATATGTTGCTGTTTATAATATAAACTCATGCAGTCTTAAAACTGGACTTATCTTCAGAGAGCTTCTAATTCAGTCCTATTTTGTAGCTGAGGACATTGAAGCCCAGGGAGAAGAAACATATTTTGACCAAGCTTGGCAACTCACTCCAGTACCTTGCCTGGAAAATCCCATGGACAGAGGAGCCTGGTAGGCAAAGAGTCGGACATGACTGAGCAACTTTACTTACTTACTTAGGCCATTAGCAAGTTGTTAGTGACAGTCAGAATTAGAATTTTAGTTCTACAAATTCCCACATATATGTCATATGAATAAAATAATCTGAAAATGATACTGCAATGCCTGCACCTCTTCAAGCAGTTTCATGATGAAAGTGAAAGAAGAGAGTGAAAAAGTTGGCTTAAAGCTCAACATTCAGAAGACGAAGATCATGGCATCCAATCCTATCACTTCATGGGAAATAGATGGGGAAACAGTGGAAACAGTGTCAAACTATTTTTTGGGGGCTCCAAAATCACTGCAGATGGTGCTTGTAGCCATGAAATTAAAAGATGCTTACTCCTTGGAAGAAAAGTTATGACCAACCTAGATAGTATATTGAAAAGCAGAGACGTTACTTTGCTGACTAAGTTCCGTCTAGTCAAGGCTATGGTTTTTCCTGTGGTCATGTATGGATGTGAGAGTTGGACTGTGAAGAAGGCTGAGCACCAAAGAATTGATGCTTTTGAACTGTGGTGTTGGAGAAGACTCTTGAAAGTCCTTTGGACTGCAAGGAGATCCAACCAGTCCATTCTAAAGGAGATCAACCCTGGGATTTCTTTGGAAGGAATGATGCTAAAGCTGAAACTCCAGTACCTTGGCCACTTCATGTGAAGAGTTGACTTATTGGAAAAGACTTTGATGCTGGGAGGGACTGGGGGCAGGAGGAAAAGGGGACAACTGAGGATGAGATGGCTGGATGGCATCACGGACTCAATGGACGTGAGTCTGAGTGAACTCTGGGAGATGGTGATGAACAGGGAGGCCTGGCGTGCTGCGATTCATGGGGTCACAAAGAGTCAGACACGACTGAGTGACTGAAGTGAACTGACCTGATTGTACATCCCATTATATACATTCATGTCCTATGCCTTATGCAAAAACATGTTAGCATTCTCTCTCTTTTCTTGGTGAAACATCTATTAACTAAAAGCACTGTTTCCATTTGCATAAGTTGTTTATATCACTTTGTCTCCCTTCAACTTATTCTGTGGATGAGAGATTCATTATCTTTTTCACTTCGTTGTACAAGCTGCTTAATCAGTTGTTTTGCTCTGAGCTCAGCGGGGCCTGCACAGTTGTTCAGTAATCTTTCTTTATCTCTGTGGAAAATTTTTATTTTTCCTCAAGGTCCCTACGCATCTCTTTCTCATTGTTTACAAACAAACCTCTTTTTTTTTTTCTCTAGCATAAACAGTCTGAAACTGATAAGGGATGAATTCCATCTCATAAATATGTCTTCCATTTTCTCTTTTTAAAAAATATTTATTTATTCTAGTTGGAGGATAATTATTTTGCAAAATGTGATGGTTTTTGCCATATATCCCTATGAATCAGCCATAAGTATACACGCATCCCCCCAGTCCTGAACCCCTCATCTGCCTCCCTCTCCACCCTATCCCTCTAGGTTATCACGGAGCACCTGAGCCTCTCTTTTCCAAGGCTAAATGGGACCACTGTGGTTTTTTCACCGTATGCTCCTGCATTCTCCTTGGTCAAAATGCATTGATTACCCCCTTCAAAATGTCATCCCCTTTCCTCCAATTAATGGTACCAGGCTCCACATAGAAAAGTAGCTAAGACTTCCCCATTTAGTGAAAACTTGCCTTAAATTTTCTTTCCATTAAGTTGTAGGGTTAAACTGACATTCTTTCTCCATTAAACTTCTACACTGGCTCCTCTTATTTCTTCCCCTTGCATTCATTTCCTAAATGTTCTGTTTGATGTCTGCCCTTCCTAATCTGCTCAATTGTCTTTTGATGTTTCCAGGATTTTCTGAGTGTGGAATCCAGAATCTTCTCTTATATTACATTTCTTTTTCCCTTTTGCAAATTTGACCACCTCTTTCCTCCAATAGCTTTGCACCCCTCTGTCCCCAGCACTCTGACCTGTTGCTAATCTGATGATGCCTTCCAAGAGCACTTAAGTAGTGCTCTGGTTTCTACTGTGATTAAATGTAGGCACTCCCCAAGGTTAGTCTTGACCTTTTCTTCTTCACTATCTGAGTGTAGCTAGTATAAAAGTTGAGCAGACTTGGGAGTACTACACTTACCATTTAACAGTGTGCTCTTTACTAGTTATTTAACCTATGACTTAACTTCCATTATCTGTAAAATGAAGTAAAAACAATTGTTCATGTTCACTGAACACTTGCTATGTACCCAGAGTTGTTATAAATCCTTCATATGCATTAAGTCTCTTTGTATCATAGATTTAGGGACTATTATCCCCATTTCACAGATAAGAACACTGCTGCACAAAGAAGTAAATAGTTTGCCCCAAATGACAGAGATAGTTAACAGTAGAGCCAGGATTTGAATATAGATAGTTCATTTCCGGATGTTAATTGCTACATTATTCTGGTCTGCACGAGTATTTTTTATTCATAGGATTCATATACAGTTAAATAATATTATGCATATAAAACTCTTAGCACAGCTGCTGGCTTAAGTTAATGCCTAGCTCAGTGGGTAAAGAATCTGCTTGCAATGCAGGAGACACAGGAGATGCAGGTTTGATTCCTGGGTCAGGAAAACACTCCAGTATTCCTACCTGAAAAATTCCATGGACAGAGGAGCCTGGCAGGCTACAGTCCAAAAGGTAGTAAAGAGTCAGGCATGATTGAGCTACTAAACACTCACACACATGTTAATTGTTAATATTCCTCTTATTGTTAATAATTTTTCCTAGGGGGAATCATATTTGGGCCTTGTGTTCACTCTTTTCAGTTGAACACCTAACCCATGCTGTCTCCTAAAATACCTAACTGTATATCTTTGTCCAGTTACAAGTTATGAATCTAAAATCATCATATAGAAATTGGGTAGGTCCCATTGCTTATCTTCCCTTCAACCTATAAACCTTATCTCAGTGAATAATATCACCATATTTCTAGATCCTTGAGTTTAAACCCTGGACTCAACATTGTATGTCTACTTTGTAGCTCATTATCTCTATTCAATATGCAGACAGTTCCTGCTTGTTACAGTTCAGAATATATTTTAATTTTCCAATTTTCTACTGGTGTTGATTTCTCCAATTAATTGTTCATCATATTGTAGCTCAATTGTTACAATGTCTTCCTAAAATATCATTGCCTTTCTAGTTATCTTTCCAAATCTTTGGGTAGTAGATATTTTTGAAAATGGTGGATTTTTGTTCAAATCAAACCCTAAGTGGAAGCCTTGTATGAAATAAGATACAAAATAGAGCCACTCAGACTGAACTGGGGATATGAAATTTGAAATCCAGTGTTCCTGTATTTTCTTCTGTCTGTATTTTCTCTATATTGTCTCATGAGAGATCTCTGCATTACCCAAGGGAATGGTTTGAAAATCTTGCTTTTAGATGGACTTGATCATAGTTTATTTTTGCATGAGTCTTCTGTTAATACGACATTCCAGATCCTTCATACTTTTGCCCAAAGTACATCTTCAGTCTCATCCACTGCTACTCGCCCCTCATAGTCATCTTTGCTATTCAGTATTCTTTGCTCATCCCATTCGTCCTCACATATTCATTCCTTTGATTATTCGTTTGGACTTGCTGAAAGTCTCTCTTCATTCTCTTTCTCATTTAGTGTAATTTATTTTTAAAAACTTGGCTTAAATGTCATCTCCTTTATATAACCTTTATAGAAAGTGAAGTCACTCAGTCATGTCCAACTCTTTGTGACCCCATGGACTGTAGCCTACCAGGCTCCTCCGCCTATGGGATTTTCCAAGCAAGAATACTGGAGTGGATTGCCATTTCCTTCTCCAGGAGACCTTCCTGACGAAGGTATTGAACCTGGGCCTCCTGGTAGCTCAGAAAGTAAAGTGTCTGCCTGCAGTGCGGGAGACCCGGGTTCGATTCCTGGGTTGGGAAGGTCCACTGGAGAACGAAATGGCAACCCACTCTAGTACTCTTGCCTGGAAAATTCCACAGACTGAGGAGCCTATTAGGCTACAGTCCATAGGGTCGCAAAGAGTCGGACACGACTGAACGACTTCACTTTCACTTTTTCCTGCATTATAGGCTGACGTTTTACCCTCTGAGTCACCAGGGAAGTCCATGGTCAAAATTTAACTCATTCCTTCATACCGATAGATTTTGAGTTTGACTTATATTTAAGATTGAATCATTCTCTTATTTTATTAGAGTTACTTGTACTTGTACTTAGTCTCTCAGTTGTGTCCATCTCTTTCAACTCCATGGACTGTAGTCCACCAGGCACATGTGTGTGTGTGTGTGCGTGTGTACACATACCTCCTCTTCTTTTCTCTTCTCCATATCAGTATGTCCTGAGCTCCTTGGTTCAAGGACTGTGTCTTTTTAAAGTGTTATATTTTCAACACCTACCTAACCTCCAGCCTTGGACTAGTCGTTTAGTTGATTATAATAGTTTGATCCATTTTTCTGTAAGCATTTGGGCTGTTAGAGACAGGCAGTGTTCTTTCTCTCCTTGCCTTTTAACCTTTTGTCTGTGCTCTGACAACTCTTGCTTCAGATTCCTCATTATCTGCTATCGTTAGTGGTATTCCTGCGCCAGATATTCTGATACATGACCATTTCTTTAAGCCAGCTTTATTATCATTAATGGTTTTTACTATTTTATTCATTCATCCAAGCATCCACCCATCTTTCCATCCTCAGTTTACTTATTCTTAGAAGACTCACACCACCCATTTTCTTTAAATGATTTTCCCTAACCATACCCTTTTGAAAATACCTATAGTGCCATAGTCTCTGCTTCTCTTTTAAATCTCTTAAAATTGTTGTGTTTCTTTCTGTTGCATATATTTGCATTATTTTCTCTATCTAAAATCTAAATCCTATCAGAATTAAGACCATACATTTGATATATTTTTGTATGTCTCATAGAGCACAGTTCACAGACAAGTTGTGACTCTCTTTTCCTGCTTTGTATCCCCTTTCCTCAGATGATGTTCTAGCATGGAAATGAGCTCATATTTACAGTCAATGACTCTCCAGCCTCACGTGACTTCCTGCTATTAAAAATAGTTTTCCTCTTCACTGGGAAGAATTTTATTTTAGATCAACATACTCTGAGCTATCCTCCCCTCACACAACATCCCCTCCTCCATTTTAGGTCTTTTGTCAAAGATTTTTGCTGTATCTTCTGATAACTTCCAAACAGTAAATTCAGCACCTTTGCAAGAGGACAGCTCAAAGCAGGGTTCTGACTATGCTATCTAACTGCAAGTTCTATTTAAGTCTCTCTAAAAATCTTTCAAATACTGCTTTAGAGGAGCATCCCCAAATTACATGTCATAGATATTATGCTAAAAGGTTTTCACAGTCAAGTACATTTTGCAAGCCCTATCCTAAACAAAGATAAAAATATTACTTCACTGTAGCACATTTTAGAGTCCGCATTATGGTAATACACACTGAATATACCAATGGGGGAGAAAAAAATGCAACATTTTCTAAAATTATTTGACCATGGAATGCTATTTTTCAGAAGTTCCCTCATGGATTAGAGTTGAGAAAAACACTTTGGGAAACACTTCACCAAGAATTCAAAAGTACCACATCAAACATCTTAACAACTGATTTATTCTGTAGAGGAGGTTATGGAGGTTCAGAGAAAATATGCTTTTTAAGGATCATGTGACTGGCTATCAGCATAATTTTGATGAGAACACCTGCTTATTTTGTTGCTCATATCACTATGGAACTGCACCCTTAATAGGTCTGCTCTTCCTGAATCTCTACCTAGTTCTTCTGCTTCCCTGAGGCAGATTTAGTTGTGAAAGTCTCTTTACTCAAGGTAAACTTATATGAATTTTTTACGATTCTCTTGCTTGAGAACTGTAGATTGTTTCTCCTTGACAACAGTTTCAAATATAACAAAATATGCTTCTTTCCATAGTGAAAAAACGTATCTATACAAATGAAGTTTCTAGAATAGTATCATTCGCAGAAGCAAACTATAGTGATCCCTCGGTATCCAGGAGGGACTGGTTTTAGGAAACACTGCTGCTGCTGCTGCTGCTACTAAGTTGCTTCAGTTGTCTCCGACTCTATGCGACCCCATAGACAGCAGCCCATCAGGCTCCACAATCCCTGGGATTCTCCAGGCAAGAACACCGGAGTGGGTTGCCATTTCCTTCTTCAATGCATAAAAGTGAAAAGTGAAAGTGAAGTCGAGATACCCAAACCCATGGATACTCAAGTCTTTTATAGAAAATAGTATGGTATTTGCACATCTAGGAAGATGTGTGTACTGTAAATGTATGGCAAATCTGAGTTTTTTTTAATTGGAACTTTTTGGATTTTTTTGTTCTAGATATTTTTGACCAGCATTTCATTCATTTTGTGGGTGTGGAACCCACAGATAAGGGGGACCAATTGTAAGCCTTGGGTTTAAGCTTAGATTATGTATTTATTATAGAACAATGATTTTATATTATAGCTAATTGATTTTTAAATTATCTCTCAATAATAATTTATTAATGGTATCTATATTTTGGAGATTGTTGTCAAATACAGAAAAATCTCTATCATATATATTTCATGTATAAGTTACAGAATTTGAAAGAATTCTGAGACTGGCTTTCAGCTCTACGCATTCCAAACCTCATGCCTCCTCCATTATCCACCTAATTCCAGTACCAGGTGCTACAGAACGCATACAGCCTCTGTTCTGTACTTTCATGGAGTCAGTTGGCATAGCTGGTGATAGTGGTGTCTATACAACAGCTGTCAACGACTTAGGGCTTACCAGATGGTGCTAGTGGTAAAGAATCTTCCTGCCAACACTGGAGATATAAGAGATGTGGGTTTGATCCCTGGGTTGGGAAGATCTCCTGGGGTAAGAAATGGTACCCACTTCAGTATTCTCGTCTGGCAAATTCCATAGGCAGAGGAGCCTAGTGGGCTATTGTCTATGGGGCCACAGAGAGTTGAACATGACTGACTGACTGAGCATACACATCAATAACTTGTGCACGGAGGTGATTGCATACCACATAAGTAATCTTCTTTAAAATCAAACTAAATGTATTCCAAATTCAGCTACCATTTGACTAGACACCAAAGTACCTGCAGATACCTGAGAGAAGGGAAAATATGACAGAAGTAAAGGCAAAGTCAATGGTCTTAACTCTCTGCTGGTAAAGCACATTTATTTGGCAATTTTTATAAAACCACATAACTGATTGAACACATTGTTGGCCTCTTTCAGAGCCTTGAAGGGATCTGTGAAAATGAGAGCCTTGGAAGATTAAACTTCGTGGCAAATCTGCTTCTGAGGAGAAAGTCTTGTCATTTCAGAAAACAAAAATTGTTGAGGGCATGATCTGAAACTAGAGCAATGAGTTAGGTTTTTAACTGAAGGAGAGTTATGTGTCTATTTTTAAATTAGAAATGCTCTCTAATGATCTTTCCCCATAGCAAGTCAATTTAAGATGGGAATTCTTTCCTGGAGCATTAAATGCTTAGAGTAACAGTAATCACTATTTACTGACGACTTGTATGTATGGTTTCCCCTGTGATTCATCTGGTAGAGAATCTGCCTGCATTATGGGAGACCTGAGTTCAACCCCTGGATTGGGAATATCCTCTGGAGAAGTGAAAGGCCACCCACTCCAGTATTCTGGCCTGAAGAATTCCATGGATTGTATAGTCCATGTGGTGGAAAAGAGTTGGACATGACTGAGCAGCTTTCACATACTATATGTGCAGACACTTATCATATGTGATTTCTAATCTCACAAAACCCTGTAAAGTTAGGAGAACAAAAACAGCAACAGGGCTCACCAGTGCTATCTTTGCTTTCTAGACTCCTGAGAGAAAGTAAAGACTCATAGAATGAAGCTCATGCATTTATACTGGCTTGTTTCATTTAAATTTCAAAGGTAAATTGGGTTCTGAAAACTAGGTAGACAAATCAATTTCTAGACATTAAACTGTGATTCAGAATAAGGAAAGCTCTCAAATGTGTCAAAATTTAGCTGGTAGTAGAGTTGAGATGGCAGCCCACTCCAGTACTCTTGCCTGGAAAATCCCATGGATGGAGGAGCCTGGTAGGCTGCAGTCCATGGGGTTGCTAGGAGTCGGACTCGACTGAGCGACTTCACTTTCACTTTTCACTTTCATGCACTGGAGAAGGAAGTGGCAACCCACTCCAGTGTTCTTGCCTGGAGAATCCCAGGGACGGGGGAGCCTGGTGAGGCACCGTCTATGGGGTTGCACAGAGTCGGACACGACTGAAGCGATTTAGCAGCAGCAGCAGAGTTGAGATATTGGAGTGGATAGCCATCCCTTTCTCCAGGGAATCTTCCCAGGAACTGAACCCAGGTCTCCTGCATTGCAGGCAGATTCTTTACCATCTGAGTCACCAGTGAGCCTCAGAGTTGAGACACAGTTCTATTTTTCTTTGAGAGTTAGCCAGATATTAACTGATGGACTTGTTGTGTGTGATTAATATTGCACATATTGTGCTTTTCTGCGTCTTTATAGAAAGTTTAAGGACAACCAAAACCTTCTATTAGCCTAACTCCTAACAAGAACAGACTTCTTCCAATATTACAGGTATAGTTTCATCTGTTTTATAATCCTACTTAATGCTTTCACTTGATTTTCAATTTGAAGCCTGCTAGAAAAATGTTTCTGTTATTTTATATCTAGATAAAACATGCGTTTCAACTATTTGCATGGTCTTCTAAATTAACTTAATGACCTTGTTCATCATGCAGAAGAATCATAGGATAAGAAAGTGCAAATCTGCATCACTAATCAAATAAGCTAAAGTGTAGTGATAATCTCCGTTTTCCAGTCAGACCTCCCAGAAATAGATTATTCCATCTAAATTAAAAAATGAGTAGACAGCCAAAGAAAAAGAGCAAAATATGCCATTTGCAACAACATGGATGCAACTATAGATTATCGTGCAAAATGAACAAAGAGAAATACCATTTGATATCACTTATATGTGGAATTTAAAATGTGGTACAAATGAACCTTTTTTAAAAATATAGAAACATACTCACAGACGTAGAGATTAGGTTTGTGGTTGCGAAGGGGAAGGAAAGGAGTGGACTGGGAATTTAGAGTTGGTATTAATGGATGCAGACTATGACATTTAGAATGCATAAGCAATAAGGCCCTACTGTATAACACAGGAAACTATATCTGATCACCTGGGATAAACCATAATGTGAAAGAATATAAAAAAAGAAAAATAAAGTCACTTTGCTGTACAGTAGAGAATGTCACAACATTGTAAATCAGCTATACCTCAATAAAAAAATGATAAAAATATAAAATCCCACAAAGTTTAATATTGATTGCTTGTTAAAACAGTAACATTTTGAATACAGTGGGTTAAATAAAATACATTACCTTAAAAAATGAGTAGAAACTAACACTTTGAGGAAATAAGACTTTTTTTTTAATGTTTAAGTGAGTTTTGCCTTTAACTTTTTTAAGAGAAGCTAAAGGCAAAAAAGAAAAGGAAAGATATACCCATTTGAATGCAGAGTTCCAAAGAACAGCAAAGAGAGATAAGAAAGCCTTCCTCAGCGATCAATGCGTAGAAATACAGGAAAACAATAGAATGGGAAAGACTAGAGATCTCTTCAAGAAAATTAGAGATACCAAGGCAACATTTCATGCAAAGATGGGCTCAATAAAGGACAGAAACGGTATGAACCTAACAGAAAGTGAAAGTGAAGTCTCTCAGTCGTGTCCGACTCTTTGCAACCCCGTAGACTGTAGCCCACTAGGCTCCTCCGTCCATGGGATTCTCCAGGCAAGAATACTGGAGTGGGTTATCATTTTCTTCTCCTAACAGAAGCAGAAGATATTAAGAAGAAGTGGCAAGAACACACAGAAGAACTATACAAAGAAGATCTTCATGACCCAGATAACCACAATGGTGTGATCACTCACATAGAACCAGACATCCTGGAATGAAAAGTGAGCCTTAGGAAGCATCACCATGAACAAAGCTAGTGGAGGTGAGGGAATTCCAGTGGAGCTATTTTGAATCCTGAAAGATGATGCTGTGAAGGTGTTGCACTCAATATGCCAGCAAATTTGGAAAACTCAGCAGTGGCCACAGGACTGGAAAAGGTCAGTTTTCATTCAAATTCCAAATAAGGGCGATGCTAAAAAATGCTAAAATTACCACACAATTGCACTCATTTCACCGGCTAGCAAAGCAATGCTCAAAATTCTCTAAGCCAGGCTTTAACAGTATGTGAACCATGAACTTCCAGACGTTCAAGCTGGGTTTAGAAAAGAGCAGAGGAACCAGAGATCAAATTGCCAACATCTGTTGGATCATAGAAAAAGCAAGAGAATGTCAGAAAAACATCTATTTCTGCTTTACTGATTAAATAGCCAGGACATGGAAACAGCCTAAATGTACTCTGGTAGTTAGACATGGTTTTATTTGAGGAACAGAGAGCTAGTACAGCGATTACTAGATTTATGCATTTTTCTAATTATTTTTCTTATTCTCAGTTAATATTTCTCCTTGGTTAAGTTCTTGAAAGACAGTTGAAAACTGAGTTTATTGTTAAACTTGATGTCACAGGAAGATTTACCCTACCAGATGTGAAGATGCTGTCAGTAGTATTTCACAAAGAAACTAAGAACATGGGCTTTGTCATAATTCACTCTGGTACAGAGGAGCACTTTGTAGATTTGTGGCCTTATTCTGGATGATTGGGGCTTCTCTGGTGCCTCAAATGGTAAATAATCTGCCTGCAATGCAGGAGACCTGGGTTCGATCCCTGGGTTGAGAAGATATCCTAGAGAAGAGAATGGCTACCCACTCCAGTATTCTTGTCTAGAGAATTCCACAGACAGAGGAGCCTGGTAGGATATAGTCCATGGGGTCATGAAGAGTTGGACACGACTGAACAACTTTCACTTTTTCTGGGTGATAATGATTGCTAGACATTGGAGGCATTACTGATTAGCACTTGAGGAATGTTGGAATTGTTCATCTGAGTGAGAAATAGCTTTTGTAGTCCCCTAACTTGCTCTTTCATGACTGCATTTTCCAGATAATCCTCCTTCACTGGGAAAGCTCTTGATTTTCATATTGGAGCCAAGCCGACTTATCCATTAGGACTTAGCTTTAATGTCTCCTCCACCTACATAGCCTTCCCTGGCACTGCCCTATTTTCCCAGGAATGTTTTTTTTCTTGTATTATATTGAGCTTGTTCATTTAAAAACTTACCATAATGTATAACCTTCCTTCTTCACTAAAGGGTGAGATCTTTGAGGGCAGAAACTGTATTTTATGCATTTTTTATATCTCTGCCACTTGGTGTAATGCCTATCACAGAAAAACCCTCAGTTAATGCCCATTAAATGAACTATTCATTCATTGATCTGTTCATGCAACAAATACAACTTAAGAAATTGTTATCTGAAACAAATAAACAACATTGGCAGTCTCCTCATACAGTAAGTATTGGATCCAGGGTCTATTATTACTTATTAGTCAGGCTGAGCTCTGATTTCATCACAAGTCTTCTTTAGCTGCTTACCTTACAAACTAGCTTCATATCCTGACAGCTGCCTGTGTCCATGGCAACTGAGATGCATGGATACAGGTTCTGAAACATACTCTTTCTAGAAAGTGAGGGCCTCAATTAAAACTGTAGTTTACATCTGCATCCTTCCTAGGCAGGTATTATTTCAGGCCTGCACAGGTGACAATTTCGGCTAAGCAGTGATGACTTTGCACAACATCGTGTCTACCAAGTTTTTTCCCCTTGCAGCACAGTGAGCTGTTGATAGATCTAGTGTGATGAGATCACAGAATCACATTAGTTCCTGAGAGCACTGTCTGCAGGGAATGTGTAGTTGACAGCATTTTATTTATGTGTTAGGTGACATCACCATCTCCTTGCCTCAGCTTAACAGCCCCATCCGTTGCTTTGCATAGATGTCTAAAGGCAGAGGAAGCACTGCATGTCCGATGTCTCTCTTTCTCTTTTTTATTTTTATTTTTTGAAAGATAATTGCTGTTCAGAATTTTGTTGTTTTCTGTCAAACCTCAACATGAATCAGCCATAGGTATACATCTGTCCCCTCCCTTCAGAGACTCTATGTGAGAATGGCCCCTGTGAGGCCTGCAGAAACAGAGACAGAAAAAGCCAGTTGACAAGAGAAAGCATTGAATGCAGAGAAATTAGGATTATGTTATTAGGTCTTTAGATGAGTTTAACCCACCCTCTGGAGGAAGGCATGGCAACCCACTCCAGTATTCTTGCCTGGAAAATCCCATGGACAGAGGAGCCTGGTGGGCTACAGTCCATGGGGTCACAAAGAGTTGGACACGACTGAGACGGGTACAACTCATCCTCAGCCAGAGGGTCTCTTTTTAGATAGAAACCAGGAGCTGCAGAGAATTGTGTAGATTTGGGAATATTTCTTATATCTCCATGATGGTTAATATGTAAGCATTTTTCTTTCTCTCCAGAGAGCTTGTTGGTAATATCCTTATAATGTGTAAATCCTTACAACATGAAGAGGATTTGGCCTTGTCTTAAGGTACAGTGAGGAAGTGGTGAGCAGAGAGCAGGTATGTTCTTTTATTTTTAAAATTCTTTCCAGAACATTACAGGAGTATAAGCACTTTACAGAGCTGTGTTTCTGCTGTACAATGAAGTGAATCAGCTGAATGCGCAGTATCCTACCCATCTAGGTCATCACAGAGCACTGAGCTGAGCTCTCTGTGCAGCACAGCAGGTTCCCACTAGCTATTCATGTGTAAAATGTGTGTTTGTGTGTGTGTGTGTGTGTGTGTGTTTAGTCGCTCAGTTGTGTCCGACTCTTTGTGGCCCCATGGACTATAGCCTACCAGGCTCCTCTGTCCATGGGATTTTCCAGGCAAGAGTACTGGAGCCACCAGGGAAGTCAAAATATGTATGTCAATCTTAATCTCCCACTTCGTCTCATTCTCCCCTCCCTCTGTGTCCACGTATCTGTTTTCTGTGTCTGTGTCTGTCTTCCTGCCCTAGAAATAGGTTCATCTGTATCATTTCTCTAGATTCCACATATATGTGTTAATATACAATATTTGTTTTTCTCTTTCTGACATACTTCACTCTCTATGACAGATTTTATGTTTATCTGCATCTCTGCAAATGACCCAATTTTGCTCCTTTTTATGACTAAGGATAAAGCGTCTGCCTGCAATGCAGGAGACCCGGGTTCGATCCCTGGGTTGGGAAGATCCCCTGGAGAAGAAAATGGCAACCCACTCCAGTATTCTTGCCTAGAGAATCTCATGGACAGAGCAGCCTGGTGGCTACAGTCCATGGGGTTGCAAAGAGTCAGACACAACTGAGCGACTTCACTTCACTTCACTATTCCATTATATATAGGTACCACATCTCATTTATCCATTCATCTGTCATTGGACATTTAGGCTGTTTCCATGTCCTGGGCATTGTAAATGTTCTTTACCCTTTCTTGTGGAAAGAATCATTTGGCCTGAGTAGGTTGTTGCAGCTCCAAAGATGTAGTTTTCTGAGTCCATGAGGACTTAAATCTTCAGTTTTCCATCACGGCGAAAGTCTTTAGGTGAAATGGGTTAGGGTAGATAGGGAGGCTGGGAGTGCTAAGGCTCAGATCAGTGATGCAATGTTTATGTACCAAACTGGAAGAAAATGACCTCAGTATTTTGACAACCAGTCAGCTGTACCAGTACATATTGACTATCAGCCTGCATTGGTCTGCTAGGGTGGCCATAACAAGATAGGGTAACTGGGTGGCTTAGAACAGCAGTACTTGGTCATCTCACTGTGCTAAAAGCCAAAAGTTCAAATCACAGCATCGGTAGGGCCATGCTCCCTCTCAGGCACTAGGGAAGGATCTATGCCAGGGCTCTCTCTGAACTTCTGGTAACTGCTTGGCTTGTGGCATCATAATGTCAGTCTTTGCAGAGTATTATCTCTGTGTGCATATCTGTATCTTCACATGGCATTCTTTTTGTAAGGATATCAGGCATATTGGTCTAGGGGTCTACTCTAGTCCAGTATGACCTCATCTTAATTAATAACATAAGCAACAACCTTATTTCAAAATGAGGTCACATTCTTTGGTACTAGGGGGCTAGAATTTCAACATATTAATTGTAAGAGGGGACAGTTCAGCAGTAGCTATGAACTTTCTTAGGTTAATTCTTGTGTATATGTTCAAGATCTTCTCTCCAGTAGATACCTAAGTGTGAATTGATGAGTCAGTCATTTAATTTCAAAGAACTTGGGAAACCCAGTTGCAGTGATGGTGAGAGGTCTTTGGGTTCATCTCCTGATACCAAGCAGCTACTTCCCCTGGAGAAAAGAGTGAGAAGCCCACATCTAAAGATGAATCCCATATAGTATTGAAAGCTGAATAACTTATAAGGTAGTTGGTAACTTATCAGTCACCAAAGGGTGGATGGGTCTTCAGCAAGTGTTGGCTTAGGATGGTTCTGCTTCAGAAAACAGAACCAAGAAACACAGGCTCTGACTTCATGTTTCCACTTCCATTTTACCTCATTCTAATTGATTTCTTAATGGCTTTATGTTCTGAGGTTCCTCAATTATTGCAATTCATTTCAGAAAATTATTTTTAAAAATGCAGAATGCACTTATTTTTAAAGGAAAGAGGAAGCAAAACAAATGCTTACTAAGTGATTCCTCTAAGTGAGGTGTATCCTAGGCTTTTCCTCACAGCTTTTCTTAAGAGAAGGTGATTTTATTCTCCTTTTTACAAGCAAGAAAATTAAAACTATTAGAGATCATACAACGTCCCTCAAAGCAAGCAGTAAGTAACTAAGATCTTAATTGTATTTTTTCCATTCAAAACTGTAACAATTTCATCATTGACTCTTAAAATATTTATGCTCTGCAGGTTGGTTTGTTAAGGGGAAGGTAGTAGTTTTGTGAATAGTATAAATCCTGGTAAGATATCCTAAGAAGAAAATACACAAAAGAGGATCAATCCTTTATCAAGTACTTGTATAATAGATGCATTTAATCTGTAATTTCTTTGGGTATTTCTAAAAATTCTGTTCTTCAGATCATTAATCCAATTTTATGATGAAAAAATTAAGATTTAGAGAAATACAGTGACTTGCTCAATATCATAAAATGGTAGAGATGTGGCTTGAACCATAACTTTTTTATGCAAAGTGCTGTAATCATCCCTTTGCTGCATTTTTCTCCTGCTTATAATTTATTAGAACATAAATTTAATGAAGCTGAGACTAAGTATTAATTTTATATCCTGTGAAATAAAAATCTATTGCATGTTTGAATGAATAAGTTCACGTGTTTTATTATCAGAGCAGTTTAAGATAAGAATGGATGATTTCAGGATTTCAGAAGGCATCTTAGCTGTGGTTTGCAATTTATGGTGACATTAAATTTATGCTACCCATAATCAATTGTGGATCCTATTTCAGAAAAATATCCCCAGCTCTCCAAAGTCAGATCCTTTGATCTCAAGGTGAAAAGCATGTCATTTTGTAGCAATTTCCCGTATCTCCTCATAGAGAGATGCCTATCACACAGTGGAAACATGAGGGACTACTGAGGGCAAGTGGAAGAGAGCTCGTGTGGGACGCTTGACCCACTGTCTTAACCTGGGTCAAAGCTGAATTCTGTTCTCTACGAATTTTATGTTTCATAAACTCTACTCTCAAATAAGAACTTTACATATAACTTTATATATGACTATCCTACATACTTTTTTAAAAAGAACTCCCTTTGCTGTTCCTTTGCTTAATTTAGCTTTGCTCAATGCTCTCTGAAGAAAATCTGGCCTCTGAGCTGGGGTAGGTGAGTAGAAGGAAGCTTCTAGGCTGTTTACGTGTGCCTGCCCCTTCATTCCTTATTTATAGCAAACTAGTAGCTCAGACACCTATCTTTTGATTTTACTTCTGTTTTTCCCCTAAGTTCTATTTTAAATAGCCAATCTGTACAAGAAAAGAATATCCAGTGAGAAATCAATATCTTTATTTACTTTGTTCAGACATACACTGCCTCTCACCAAAGAAAACATGCTAGAAGATTTGGTAACCAGTTACCAGAGATGCTCTGTGAGTATAAGGCAGGTTTTTATGATTGTCTTCACAGTGCTGAGAAATGAGAAGATCCCCATTAAACAAACAAGAGAGGGAGGTAGCATTCTAGGCAGTATAACATTGAAAATGAAGTAATATAGTTATTCAGTAGTCAATTTAATGCATCACTATCCCATGCTCTGAGCACATCTTTTCCTTCTTCTCTCTAGTTAGAGGGCAGCCTGCCTATTTGTATTGCCAATAATTAGGTCATTTCAGTACCTGTAAGAATCTTATTCCAGTGATCCCAGAAACTGATACTTCTATCAAATTCATGGATAAAAGGCTGCCTTTTACATGGTTCTGCTTAAATTGAAGAGCAGTGGTAGTGCTTGGACCTTAGCACTTGCACCATCTTCTTCCATGGGAAGAAGTTTCCTGAAGTCTTTGTGGACCATCTGGCTATTGGGAACTATACCTCCCCAGTCTCAGTGAAAGCCTTGGTTGGAGATTGTGTACTACTGAACGAGATCCATGTCCAGATTACTCTCCTGTTTTTAGACTTACATATTCCCCAAGTATTTTCTGCTGAGCATTTGTGCTGAGAGTGGCTCAGAGAGAAAACGTGGCTGTATTTTTGGGTTGGGTCCTGCAGCTTAAGCCTCTGATGGTGGTGACAGAGGAAGCTATCCCAGGGCCTGACCCTGAGAAAGATGAGTCTGCAGAGACCTCTGATCAAAGCATTTCCTGTGTTGTGTCCTCTGAGCCAAAACCAGCCACCTTTTTAGTATACCCAACTATTCTCCAAAATGCTTCTCACCCTCCTGGACAAATCAGATTCCCTTCTCACTTTCTATAATGGCAGATGTGTGAATAAAAGCAAGCTCAGCTAGCTTTCCAGCACGATAAACTATCTGGAGACACAAGCACCAGGAGTTTATGCAAATGAAACCCCCAAAATACTGAAGTACAAAATGAGCTACTGTGTTTTAAGAACTTAAAAGATCATCTAGGATGGTTCAAGGATGGATCGCATGATTTAATTTCAGTATCCACAGAAATCAAACCCCCAAAATATTGACTCAGTGTTCAGTCCTGTTGGAACATGTTAGCAGGGAGGTGGGGTATGAATGAGAAGGTGAGTGAGATATAGACCCTGCCCTCAGGAAACTCACAGTCTAAGGTCTAGAGTGTGGGGAAGACAGAATATGACAAAATACAGGCACAGAAATTTATCATGGTGAAAGCCCAGGTAGGTGCTGGGGTCAGACTGCCTGGGTTTGATCCTGGTTTCATCACTTAGAGCTGAGTGACCTTGGGTGGAGTGAGTCTCTAAGCTTCAGTGTCATCATTGGTAAACCTGAATTTCTTGCTCTACCTATGTCAGAGTGTTATTTTGAAAATTAAATCCCATAACCTGTCTACAGTACTTACTTTAGCAGTAATCACAAGCACCTGATAGATAGCAGCTATGGAATGTCAAAGGGGAATCACAAAGCAAGTAGGGAAGGTTTGACCCATGGGAGAGGTGAGAAAAGACTTCAGTGAGTAAGCAACATTTGGAAAAGAGAGACAAGTTATCAACTGATGGAAATGGGGAGCAAGGCATTTAGCATATGGGCTTCCCTGGTGGCTCAAGTGTTAAAGAATCTGCCTGCAATGCAGGAGACCTGGGTTCAATCGGGAAGATTTCTCTGGAGAAGGGAATGGCTACCCATTTCAGTATTCTTCCATGGAGAATTCCATGGACAGAGGAGCTTGCCAGGTTACAGTCCCTGGGGTTGCAAACAGTCAGACATAACCGAGGGACTAGCATTTTCCCTTTGATAGTAGTTGCCTGTTAGGCTATATAGTCTCTGAGGTGAGCGTTCATGCCTGTCACTTTCATCAACATATCCCAGGTCCCAGCACCTAGAAAGGAACTCATTCATGAATGAAGAATGAATGAATTCATGAATGGGTAAATAAAAGGGACACCATGAGATAGGAAGGCAAGTGAGCTAGGAAGGCTAGGGTACAATGTATAAGTATTTCTGCTGGTGAACCCCTGGCAGGTGAGGCTGGATATCAAGTTGGAGCCAGATCATGAAGAGCTTTGAGTATAGGGCAAAGAGTCCCATCTACAAGCAGTGAAATCATTGTGCTTGCATTTCTTTTCCTTTAAATTTTGAAGAAAATGTAAAGCTGAGCTGTACTGCAGAGTCAGCTGAAATGTTATGGACTCATCGTTCATTTTCCTCCCATCAGTTATGTGCAAATTAGACATTCCCTTCTGCCTATAAATTGCTTAATCTAGGTTTGTGCTGCAAAGGACACCAGTAGCTTTTGAAATTGCGCTTAAAGCTAACAGCTTGGTTGATAGATTCTGTGAGGGCTGTTTTCTAGAGCAAGCAGAGTCTGCAGTAACTAAACCTGAATTGGTTGTTAGATAAAAACCCTGCAGGGCTTCAGGGATTCAAGTGTCAGGATTCTTTATGACCCCTAGTTCTTTCAGTTCAAACGTGTCATGGGCTTCTTGTGAGGTAGGTCAGTGGTAGGAAATATTATGGTCATTTCCCAGCCATTGTTTTGTCAGCCTTCAACTTTTCATATTAATGGAGGCTTTTTTTTTTTTTTTAATGAAGGCTTTTACAAGCATTTTCCAAGTACAACATATCATTTAGTTCTCAGGATGAAATTGTTCTGGGGGTTTTATCATCACAACAGAGAAGGATTCATTCAGAGCTCACTCAGGTCATCTGTCCCCAGTCTCAGGCTCTTGTTTCTCAGCCACATGGCTTCTGTGGACTGTCAGTATTTTTGCCTAAACTCTCTAGAATTCTTCTAGAGAATAGTGCTTCATCTTTAAGCTACAAAACAAGTTTTCTGCTTTTATGACATCTCCCTGATAGATGCTTTATATGACTGCTGCTGCTGCTGCTGCTAAGTTGCTTCAGTCGTGTCCAACTCTGTGTGACCCCATAGACGGCAGCCCACCAGGCTCCCCCGTCCCTGCGATTCTTCAGGCAAGAACACTGGAGTGGGCTGCCATTTCCTTCCCCAGTGCATGAAAGTGAAAAGTGAAAGTGAAGTTGCTCAGTTGTCAATGACCCCATGGACTGTAGGCTCATCTGTCCATGGGATTTTCTAGGCAAGAGTACTGAGTAGTCTTATTTTAATCTATTTTGAAATTTAGTTTTTATTTAACTTAATCAGAAAAGTACCAGAGAAAATAATTCAGTAATAAATTTGATTCTCATTTATAATGCCTTTTGATCTGATAATAGTGGCAGGCCCAGCCAAAATTTACAAGATTCTTGGAGAAGACTCTTGAGAGTCCCTTGGACCGCAAGGAGATCCAACCAGTCCATTCTGAAGGAGATCAGCCCTGAGATTTCTTTGGAAGGAATGATTCTAAAGTTGAAACTCCAGTACTTTGGCCACCTCATGCGAAGAGTTGACTCATTGGAAAAGATTTTGATGCTGGAAGGGATTGGGGGCAGGAGGAGAAGGGGACGACAGAGGATGAGATGGCTGGATGGCATCACGGACTCGATGGATGTGAGTCTGAGTGAACTCTGGGGGTTGGTGACAGACAGAGAGGCCTGGCATACTGCAATTCATGGGGTCGCAAAGAGACGGACACGACTGTGCGACTGAACTGAACTAAATAGAGACCTCAAAAGATATTTATCTAGACTTGTGGAAAGTTTAGGAGAAAGAAAGTAAATGTATGCCCAATACCTCATTAACAAGTGTGTTCCCACCTGAAGCTGAAAGAGGGACTGTAAGGTAGAAAATACCCATGCCTGAAAGTCAAATGTACTTGGGGGCATTGGTTCAGGCAGTCTCAAGCTCTCAAAACTGGATCTTAACCTTGAGCTCAGATGCTGAACCTTGGTTTTCTCATTTGTAAAATGGGTTTAATCATAGTTATATGGGTTTCCCAGGTGGTTCTAGTGATAAAGAACCCTCCTGCCAAGTCAGGAGACTGAAGAGACACATGAGTTCGATCCCTAGGTCAGGAAGATTTCTTGGAGGAGAGCATGGCCACCCATTCCAGTATCCTTGCGTGGAGAATCCCATGGATAGAGGAGCCTGCTGGGCTATAGTCCAAAGGGTTGCAGAGTTGGATATGACTGAAGTGACCTAGCACACATATGATATTCACTTATTTTAACTCATTCATGAATCCATAGACATTTATTGATTACTTATTATGAGACAGACATTGTGCTAGCTTCTGGGGATAGGTCCAAGTATAAAAATAAAATAAGAAACAATCACTATTTTTATGGACTTAGAGTCCACTGGAGAAGACAGAAATTGCACAGATAATTGTGCAATCATGAATTAAAATTGTGATAAAGTTTATGGAGAAATTGGAGAAGGAAATGGCAACCCACTCCAGTATTCTTGCCTGGAGAATCCGATGGAGGGAGGAGCCTGGTAGGCTACAATCCACGGGTCGCAAAGAGTCGGACACGATTGAGCTACTTAACTAACTTTTAACTGTGGGGAAATGATGCAAGATATGTTGAGAGTATTCTGGTACTGTTTGGGGGATCCAAAAGCCCTAAAGGTGAGATAAAAATGATGACTAGGATGAATTGCTTTATAGGATTGTTGTGTGAACCATGGATTATGTTTATTGAAGTGTTCAGCACAGCACCTGGGACATAACAGTCGTCAGTTGTCATAATGAGAATGATAATATTGGCTTAGCTGACTGCTCCTTTCTGGTATTTCGAGACACCGAGGAGAGGTTCCTCACTATCCCTCATTTTCCTTCCCCTGCTCTCTTTTCTAGAGCATACAACCTCGTTTCCCAGGATCCAGTGGCAACTCCTCCGAGATTTATTCTAAATTACCCTGTTATTTTATGTTACTAATTGATGTAAAATCAGTCCTGAGAATTACTCAGAGGCATGAGCTGTTACAGTCCATGCTAGGTTACTAATAATTGATATGCCATCCCATCCCATCCCCAACGCAGCTTTTATTAAGTGGAGAAAACTTAAGAATGCTCTCTGAGTTTGGAGGAGAGTCCCCGGAATGTGAGTGTGTGAGGAGAGAGAATGTCAAATAGAGAGGCTGGGGGCTCTTATACTCAAGTTAATAGAGAAAGGTCAGGAGGTTTGAAGACAGGCTGGCTTCCTGAGGAACTCTGTCCCAGAATGTCTGTTTCCCAAAGGCAAATGTGTTTCCTGTCACGTTCACAGCCTACAAAACCTTTAAATTAATTTTAATGATGGTGAGTCTTCATGTTTCCTGGGGGTTTCTGACTGACCATGCTCTTCCACCATCCCGATCTTCTTTCATCATCTCCCCAGGTCTGGGGAGGGCTGACTGTGCTGACTGTGCCAGTAAGCAGGGTTGTTTCTGGACTGCTGGGGACTTCTATGGCCTTCAAGAGACTGAGGCAAAAGTATTAATATCCATCTTTACATCTCTTATCTATGTAGACTTTCTTCGGGCACCTGTTAATTCTTGGCCCAGAGTTAGAAGTTGTGGACAAAGAATAAATCAAAAATAGTTTTTATCCTCAAGGAGCATTTTTGATGAAACAAAGTAACAGGCGCTGTGAGAGCACAGATAAAGGAATGATTGGCATGGGTGTAAAGGAATGAAAGGCCTCAGATCTGGGGACATATTTGGAAAGGGATGAAATGACATCTGCCTACTGGAGATGGGCGTGATGGGCATTCTAGGCAGTGAACTGCCTGTGAATACACAGAGCAGAATGAAAAAGCATAGCAGGCTTACCAGATGATGTGGTCCGAATATATTTAAGAATCAGTGGTTTAAATAAACAGGTTCTATTTTGAGGATTTTTGAGTGATACAGATGGTGTGGGGAGGGAGGGAGGCAGAAGACCAGGCCAGGAGGAAAAGAAGCAGAAAGGAAGGCAGGAAGGTGAGGAAGAGGGCAGAAAGTTGCTGAGTCATAATCACTCTCTCCGGTATTAAGTAGATGAGAGTGACACTATATTAGTACCTTTGACTCATGAGTTCACAAGGTAGAGCAAAAGATACTTGAATTCTTGTTAGCTTCATGCACTTGACCCAATTGTCAGCCTCATTTCCCTTGTCACCATGGATGAGCTGGCCTGGCATCATGTTTGTATTGCCTAGGATTCTTTCCCTGCCCTCCTAATTCTAAAAAGCAATGACTTTAGAACTTGATAACCTAAGATTTTTAACCCCAGTCCTTCCATTTGTTTTGTGCGTGATCTTGAACAAGTTTCTTAACCTCATTAAGTCTCAGCTTCTTATGTAACAGAGAGAGACATGGTGCCTCTCTTGTATTATTGTTGAAGGATCAGGTATAATTTCACATAAATATCTGGTATTGTCTTGGATTTATAGGCAGTGCTCAGTGAACTGATGTTGTTGTATTATTTCTGTCATTTTTATTTTCAATAGCAATGCTTTTCATATTATTTCACTTTTATGTTTCTATGCTAGATTGTAAAATCTGTGGAGAAACGTGTTGGACCTCATTCTTCCCTAGGCACTTGCATGATCCTGGTGCTTAAAAAATACTTGGTAACTGACTGATAGAAAATTCTGTGATGATGAAAATCGTGGCATTGGGAGACTAAATTCCTATTTATGTATCTAGTGTTAATTGTATCTAATGTTTATGTGCTGTATAAAACTTACTATAACTTCACAAAATGGAAAGATAGAGTTCAGTAATAAAAGGGACAGGTAATTCCTGGATGTTTCAGAAAGGGTCCTTAATCCTATAAATATCACCAGAAAATGGAGAGTGGGTTACATGTATATGGAGGGATAAGATATGGGGAAATCCTCTGGGTTATTCTGTTTAGTGTCTCTTGCATATAATTATTTGTCTTGACAAAGACCTCCTTTTCATTAATAGAGCTTTGCATTAATGTTGTCTGGATAGTAGACACTTGGAAAGATTCTCAAAAGTGACTGAGTAGAAATCATGTGGAGAACTTAGCAGATTGCAGAGTTCCAACTTCAGAGATCCTGCTTCAGAACTCTAATGCTGTTTTGTTCAGGACTGAATCCAGATACTGAGGTCCTGCCCAGGCCACCACCCCATCCTGGACTCTGTCCTGCCCAAGGCTGAGACAAGGAAGCGCTAGTGCTCAGATAAGAGTCATTTCAGCTAATATTGCCACCTAGTGATGCGGCCTTCTGAGCTAACAGATAATCGTCCTTTCATCAGCCCTGCAAACAGCCATGGCTCAGGAATTTACTGATTACTGTTCCCTGGCGACTAATTATCGACATCTACAGTATATATGGTCTTGCCTAGTGGCTCAGTCAGTAAAGAATCTGCCTGCAATGCAGGAGACCTGGATTCAGTCCCTGAGTTGGGATGATCCCCTGGAGAAGGGAATGGCAAACCCACTCCAGTATTCTTGCCTGGAGAATTCCATGGACAGAGGAGCCTGGTGGGTTATAGCCCACGACATGGCAAAGAATCGGACACAACTGGAAACTAACACTTTCATTTTCTCACATTGTATATATATACTTGGGCACATAGTTTTTAAGTCAGTTTAAATCCCAGGTCCACAGCCATTTGTCTGAGTGGCTGGACAAGAAATATTTACGGGCTTCCACCACCCCTACCACTACTTGTACCACTAAAGGTTGCCACCACTAATAATTACAGCTGCAGAAGCTGCTCTTGTCTGCTGATGTCTCCCAGGTCCCCAGAGCCTTTTGGAGGCTTTAAAGCATCCCTTGGAGGTGTATTATTCCCTTACTGTGATGCAGAATCCTTGGCTCATAGCGATTAATTATTAGGCTCAAGGTCACAGTGTTGGCAAGCAGGAGAGCTGTGATCTAAGTCCAAACATGTCTGATTCCAAACCCCCTGCTACTTCCCCTAAAATTAAGGGAAGGAAATCAGGTCTTTTCATTACTTGTACCAGGTCAGTATTAAATGTAACATTTTATATCTCTGGATGAGAGACAAACCACTTTACCAAGTTAAGAATTTAGACTAAATTTTCAAATTGATTATCTTTGATTCTTCTTGTCCTTTCAGTGCAGAGATTTGACGTGAGATGGGATGAATCAAGGGTGGGCTGTGCTGTGCAAGGGGTCATAAACATCTTCAGGTATAGCCTTGGCTAAGGTCTCCAGATGCAGATGTTTGAATACAAGAGATGAAATACAACCTTCTGAAGCCCTTGTCTCTCGGTTCACTGTTAAACCGAAGAAGTACTGTTTGCAGCATTTCTAGAGGCCTTAGAATAACGTCACCAGCAACTTCTCTGCAGAGGATCGCTTCAGAGTCCAGGGAGAACCGGAGGCCAGAAGCTGCTCAATCACAGGAACCATTTCTACTGCATGCAGAGTCCAAGGAACCAGAGTGTGGAAAACAGCAGGCGGAGTGGGAGCCGGGGCTCTGCTCAGAGAGCGGTGAAGTGCAGCTGCAGGTTCAGACACAGAGATGGTGTAAGCACAGAAATAATGTGGAGAGAACATTTGCATTTTTCTTAAAGAGGAGCAGAGAACAACCCTCGTCAGAAAGGGGTTGAGATGAAAGCTTCCTGATAGTGGAAAACAAGCTGACAAGCATAATTTCCTGTATTGAGGAAATCAGGACCTGAATGTGCACAGAGGATTGACCTTCTCAAGAAAATAGATCTAGAAGTCACTCAGCAATGGGTGCTGAACAGAATAAGATACAAGGGAGGTGGGCACATGTGCAGTGAGATTTAGGGATGCTGAGGGCCGGGCTTCTGGAACTACTCACGGTCAGGGTTATTTCTCAAGTTGCAGATTTAGTGTTTACAGGCTGTTCCTGTTTGGCTTAGTTGCTAAGTCATTGTGACTCCATGACCTATAGCCTGCCAGGCTTCTCTATCTATGAGATTTTCCAGGCAAGAATACTGGATGGTGTTGCCATTTCCTTCTTCAGGGAATCTTCCTGACCCAAGGACTGAACCCACGTCTCTTGCACTGCAGACAGCCTCCTTCATTGCACGTGATTATTTACCAACTGAGCCACCAGGGAAACCCAGAAAAAATTCCTATTATTGGGAGGCTATTCCAGTTGGGAGACCAGTCCAGTGAAGGGGTTATTCCAGTTAAAAGCCTATTCGAGAGACTCTTCCAGTTAGGAAGATATTCCGTTTGGGAGGCTATTCCAGTTGAGAAATGATGGTAGTTATACAAGAAGAGTCATGATAGCATTAAATGCATCCGGCGTATAGATCCAGAGTAGGCCTGGTAAGACTGACTAATGAATCAGATGTGGGACCAGGGCCAGGGGAGAAGGGTGGATGTGGGGGGCTGGAGAGGAATAAAGGAAAACTGAAGGATTCCTCCCTGCCCAAACTTTTATGTGATGTAGGAATATGTGTAACTTTATAAGCCAAATTTTCTATTTTTGGACAGCTAATTTGTAGGCATAATCTCCATATATTTAGCGTAAACCTGTTTCCCTGGACCTTCTCCACTGATCAGAGACCTAGCTTTTGGCATAGACTCCAAGTCTACTGCCTTTTCCTTCCAACAACCCCAAGTATTTAAAGGCGGAGATTATAACCCCCCTTTCCCTGCACACTTACCGGGAGAGCTTGCTCCTCCACGAGAAACATGCTCTGTGTTCATGTGATCATTTTATACTTGGCATGACTTGACTTTGCTTCTAAAACAAACTTGTGATGTAAATTGGAATTTCTCTGTGGTTCATCCTTCCCACCGTCTGGATGAAGCTAGATGTGGGATTAGTGAGGTCTAGAGTCCTTAGTCACTGTTTTATGAATATGCTGCACATTGGAATCACTGAATAAATTTTAAAAGTGCCACCCATGGAGAGTCTGATTTAGTTGGTATGGGTCCAGTCCAGATACCCTATTTTGAACTTTGTTGTTCTAAGTGAAGTCCTTAGACCAAAAGCACTGGCATTTCCTGGAGCTTGTTCAAAAGGATCTTAGACCTCACTCACCTCCATTCTACTGAATTAAAATTTTCATTTTAGCATCATCCTCAGGTGATGTCTTTGTGCACTGAAGTTTGGAAGTATTTGCTTTAGTCAATGGGCCTAAAACTTGGGTGTGCTTTGGAATCACATTGGGAACTTAAAAAATACTGCTTCCCAGTTCTGTACTGAGAGATCTGGAGGTAATTGCTCTGGAGTAGGAGCCTGAGTTGGAGAAGGCAATGGCACCCCACTCCCATACTCTTGCCTGGAAAATCCCATGGATGGAGGAGCCTGGTGGGCTGCAGTCCAGGGGGTCACTAAGAGTTGGACATGACTGAGCGACTTCACTGTCACTTTTCACTTTCATGCATTGGAGAAGGAAATAGTAGCCTACTCCAGTGTTCTTGCCTGGAGAATCCCTGGGACAGAGGAGCCTGGTAGGATGCCATCTATGGGGTGACACAGAGTCGGACACGACTGAAGTGACTTAGCAGCAGCAGCAGATGCCTGAATATTAAGATTTAAGAAAAACTCTCGAGATTATTTAAATGTTCAGTCCAGTGAGCATCACTGCTTTAGATCTTACTGTGACAGTAATTTAGCTATTGGCTTTGAGCAAGTTGGGTTTCCCTGGTGGCTCAGATGGTTAAGAATCTGCATTGCTGCAGACCCAGGTTTGATCTCTGGGTCAGGAAGTTCCCCTGGAGAAGGAAATGACAACCTACTCCAATATTCTTGCTTGGGAAATCCCATGGACAGAGGAGCCTTGCAGGCTATAGTTCATGTGATTGCAAGAGTCAGACACAGCTGAGCGACTAACACTTTCTTTCTATTGAGCATTTAGAGAATACTGTCCAGCAAGGGCAGTTTTATACCTACATAATTAGGAGTTTATTCAGCAGAGAGATTCCAACATTGAAAAGTAGGCTGATGAGGAAAGAGGAAATCTGAGAAAGATCAGAAAAGTGAAGATTGGAGATCTGTTATAGAGTTTCAGTTCTCAGCAAGGTAATAACATAGGAAGTGTTGAGTAGCTCTTTTCCTTTGCCACAGGAGGAACAGCCAAGACTGCAGTATAAGGCTTGTAGTCATGGTGCCCGGGATTATTTCCTGATCATTACTGAGCCAGGCACTCTTGTGCTGCCATTCTTAGAGTAGCTTATGCCAGACATGGCAGGTGTGAGAAGGACTCTTCATATATAACAGTGAGGTTCTCCAAGGAATATAGGCTAGGTGGATCAGATCCTGGAAATGATGGTAGCTCAAGGATATGGCAGAAGAAATGTAGCCTTAGGAATGTTGACTCTGTCCTCTGAGGGTCCTGTGAAGCATCACCTATTATTTGACATCTATATGGTGAGGATGGGCTTCTTCTGTGGCTCAAGTGGTAAAGAATCTGCCTGCAGTGCTGGAGACCTGGGTTTGATCCCTGGGTTGGGAAGATCCCCTGGAGAAGGGAAAGGCTACCCACTCCAGTATTCTGGCCTGGAGAAGTCCATGGATTGTATAGTCCATGGGGTCACAAAGAGTTGGACATGACTGAGTGATTTTCACTTCACTCATGGTCAGGACACAGAAGGTTTTCTTGGACTCACTTGAAGATCTGGGCAAAGAATAGGCTTCCCCTGTTGAGTTATAAAAGGAACAATTTACATCTGTATAGAACTTTACTTACTAAGTCCAATTTTTCAATTCCTCTGCTTATATGCTGTGAATGTTGTATTATTCTCTTTCATGTATAAGAAAATCAAGACAGAAGGTGATGTGCTATGAACAGAGTACTAAGTGGTGGATCTGAAACTGGAACCCCAGTCTCCCAACATGGATTCCAAGATACTTCTGAATACAAAGAAATGGACCTTATTTTATCTCTGAAATACTTTACGTGTCAGCATCTTAGGACATTTAAAAAGAAGTGCCCTGGAGCAGAAGGACGTGGCCCCCAAATTCCAAAATGATCTTGGTTCTGCCCTATTTGCTGATAAATCTATAGGATTGCAGAGTGGTGAGACTAGGTCCTGAGCGACCACAGGTATGATGAAAAAATGATTTAAAAATCACACAGCATGGATACAAATCTTAGCCTGGCAACTACTAGGAAGATTGTTTAATTTTCCTAAAACAATATTTTTAGTTCTAAAAGGCAGAGGGTAATTCTTATCTTGCAGGGTTATTGTGATGATGAAATAGGATCATGTTAAAAATGTCTTTTATAGAATTTGGCACCAAGATGATGTTTAATAGATGGTAGATGTTGGCGGTGTTTTTGTTATTGTCACTTGCATTATGAGAAGAGTTCCAAGAAAATGCAAGATCAATGACTAATTTAATCAGAATTTCTTTTTCACAAGCACATCCTTGCAGAGACATGATTTCCTGACTGGAAAGGGCCCAAATTACAATTGTCAGACTCATTCATTACACAAAGGTCATCCCACAACCAGTTGTGAAATTCCCTTGAATCATCAAGTTTCAAACTGGCTCTGCCATATAAGAAATGGCTTTAACAGGATTATCAGATGAGTCCCAAACATCATTCTATTTAGCCATGTGCTTTGAGAATGAGCAGAATGACAGAATAATAAAAGTCTGTCCTTAAATCAGTTTTTCCTTTATGCTAAGCAAGTGGTAGTTTCCTTGTATGGCAGCGGTTAGCTTTCACCTGAGTATTGCCTTTCTTCCTAAATTGAGGAGTATGCACTCAGCAGTTATGTTATATGTGCCTGCCTGCTTAGTTGCTTCAGTCATGTCTGACTCTCTGAAACCCTATGGACTGTAGCTCACTAAGCCCCAGTGTTCATGAGATTCTTCAGGCAAGGCTACTGGAGTGGGTTGACATTTCCTTTTCTGGGGGATCGTCCTGATTCAGGGATCAAACCCACGTCTCTTAAGTCTACTGCATTGACAGATGGGTTACTTACCACTAGTGCCAACTGGGAGGCCCTATATTTGCCTAATCCCTGCCTTTTGTTAGATAAAAATGGAGTAAATATTTATCTATATTAAGGATATTGACATAAAGATCCATCTCGCTCTTTTTTACAGATGGAGAAACAGCTAGGTATACTGTCTGAGATCATGTAGCAGGAGGCAAGCCTAGGTCTGTTTGATTCCGAGGCCCACTGTATTCCTCCTCTACTGCCTTACAGACAGAAATAAGGCTTAGAGACAAGAAAACAGACTTCCAGTCAGGGAAGTTTTAATGAAATAAGTTCTGCCAAAGAATCACTTATAAATAGCTCAGATAGGGAGTAATTGTGCCCAGGGAGAATGGAGAAGTGCACACAGGGGAAATATATTTCTATATTATAAGTCTAACTCTTTCTCTTAAGTTCATCATTAATTCATTTACTTATTCATGCTGTCATCTGTATAGTTACTGAATAGCTACTTTGTGCTGGACACTGTGTTCTGTGCTCAAGAAGAAGCCAGAGATTCGTAAGATGGATATGTACATGCAATTGTACTCAGCTCGTGAAGCCTTCCTTGATTCCTAAGATGGAAATAACTTCTTCTCCTCTGAAGCATCACACCACTTTTACCCAACTTCTGTGGTACCGAGTGCTCTTGGCAATGGCATCCTAGAAGAACAGAGCCTCCGACCACACCCCTATGTCTTCTGCCTCCAGGACATCTTCCCTGATGACGTCCCCTGCTGCAGTCCACATTTACTTCACTCTGCCCTGAAGTCCTGCAGTGCTGATATCTGACCCTTTATAAAACCCAGACTTAGAGGATATGGGCTGTCTTGAGGGGGTGGGTTGAGGCAAGAATGGAAGAAGATAGATCAGGATGGGACTTTTTACATCAGTGCAGTGGGAAGAGCCCTCTGAAAAGCCCACTCATATATCGCAAGAGAAAGGAACCAAAGCTCATGGATGGCCATAGAGATAGCAAAAGAAGCAGTAACAAGCAAAAAAGAATGGACTTTAATCTGTGCAATCAAGTAAGAGAAATATGCCTGCCCACATCCTGTCCTTCCTCACCATGTGCAACATCTGAGAAAACATCATCTAGAAGAAGGAGGAGTGAAAGGAAGTTTGTAAGCTAGGTTGACCCCCTACTACTCCACCCCCTCCATCTACCATGCTTTGAGCTCTTGTTCTACCCTGTGCTGAGGAAGGAGAAAGGAAGAGCTTTGGTCAAGATTGGCATTATCATTTAAAAGGAGTTTTGTACCAGAATAAGACGTCTCTAATGGTCTCTCCAGTGGTCAGGTCTGGATGTGAGAGTTGGACTGTGAAGAAAGCTGAGTGCCAAAGAATTGATGCTTTTGAACTGTGGTTTTGGAGAAGACTCTTGAAAGTCCCTTGGACTGCAAGGAGATCCAACTAGTCCATTCTAAAGGAGGTCAGTCCTGGGTGTTCATTGGAAGGAATGATGCTAAAGCTGAAACTCTAATATTTTAGCCACCTCATTCAGAGTTGACTCATTCAAAAAGACCCTGATGCTGTGATGGATTGGGGGCAGGAGGAGAAGGGGGCAACTGAGGATGAGATGGCTGGATGGCATCACTGACTCGATGGACGTGAGTCTGAGCGAACTCTGGGAGTTGGTGATGGACAGGGAGGCCTGGCATGCTGCGATTCATGAGATCGCAGAGAGCTGGATATGACTGAGCAACTGCACTGAACTGAATAATGTCAAAAGACTTAGAAGTCAAGAAATCAGACCAAGATCTCATTAAGGGAGACATTCCCCATTGCACAGCTAGAAAGTAGTTTGGGGGAAAAAAAGTCATGTTTGTGATCAATGGAGTCTCCTAGGTGTTGCTAGTGATAAAGAACCTGTCTGCCAATGCAGAAGCCTGAGACAAGGGTTCAGTTCCTGGGTTGGGGGAACCCCTAGAGGAAGGCATGGCAATCAGCCCACTCCAGTATTCTTGCTTGGAGAATCCCATGGGCAGAGGAGCCTGGCGGGCTACAGTCCGCAGGGTCGAAGAGTCAGACATGACCAAAGTGACTTAGCACACAGGCATAACCAATGAGACACATCAGTAAATATCAATGTTACTTTTCAAAAGTAGCATAAAAGTTAAATTGAAAATCTGAGAAAAGTGACACTGAATGATTATTCACTTAGCTTGGATTCTCAGCAAATTTTATAGGGGACAAGTCTGGTTAAGAGGAGTTGTCTTATTTCTAACACCTGAAGTATTAAAATAGCAAATAAACAACAGAAGAGGAAATTTGAGCTGAGAAGGTTCTGGGGCCATAGATGAATGGTTCATTACATCTACCATTTCAAAAAAAAAAAATCACAATTTGCAGTCAATTTACCACCACAGAGAAAAACATTAGAGAAATGCTTAATGTTTCAGGCTTAACGAGCCAAAATTCAATTTCCCATTAATAATAATTTTACTCTCTGCCGTCAGCTTGGAGCAATTTGTTGCTACTCTTTCTCAGTCTCTCTTTGCAGATTCTGCTGAGTCTGGCTAGACTTGTTAAGAGATTGAGATTCTTAATTAAAAGTACTAGGGCAGCATTTGTGTAGATAGTGAATATGCATTGTTCAAAATGGATAAGGCAAGGTTTTACTTCTAGAGAAGCAGGGAATTTTTTTTTAAACCCACAGGCAGGGTCAAGAGGACGTCTGTGTTATGGTTAGTAAATCCAGGTATTCTAGCCTGCTCACCTCAAACTTCTTCAGGTTTTGCGGAGGAGGGTGGGGCGTATCTGCTTCCTGCAGGAATATTCTGGAACTTGGTGATGGGAAGACTGGCAGGAGGAATAGAGGGCAAAGGGAATAACCAAAGCCCCTATTCTAGGAGATGAGTGTCCTGGATCCTCAAAGCACAGAGGAGGCAGAGGAAGTCATTAAACAGGGTATAGAGCAAGGGATCGCAAGCTTAAGTAGGAGGCAAATAGGTGTGTGTCTGAGATGTTCTTGTTACTGCAGCTAACTGCTCTTGTTGCAACCCACGATGCTTTTTTCAGGCTTACACGCACAGACACACAGAGACACAATTACATGCACAGTTGTGCACCTAGCACATGCACACACACATACACAGATGTGAAGCTGTCACAAACACCAGGCATACATCCTCTTTTTTTTGTAATTTTAGTAAGAGATGGCCTTTTTAGTCAGGAAAATGGTCCAAATAATCATTCCAAGGAAACAAGTAGATAAGAGAACTAGAGATGTATGATCCTTTGTGATTTATATTATTTGGTGATTATTTATATTACTTGGTGATTATTTATATTACTTAGTCTTTGTTTTTAACTCCCTTTTCTCTCTCGTGTCTGCTGTGATGCCAAATAACGTTGTGAGGTTAAGGGTCAGTAGCAACCTCTGTTTGCATTAAGAGCTGACTTCTCTAGATCTTCCTTGATTTTAGTGACTGGATGAGCAATTGCTATCACATGCCTGGGCCGACTGCTAAGTGAGGCAGCCTCACATGTCTATGGAACTGGTAAAAATAGTGGCCAAGCCTGGAAGCATAGATTTCTCTGTCATCTGACACCATAGCTCTTTCCTCTGAGTTTTCTTTCCTGGCTGCCCGATGGAGACCAGGAATTAGATCTTTGATGATTACCAAGCAAGTCAGGAAGAGAGGGGTATCAGCCCAAACCCTGACCTTCTTCTACGGTTTCCACCTTTATGTTCACCGATGTGCACAGTAGACCTTTGGTAAAATGTGCCTTTTGGGTAAATATTATATTCCTCCTCTTGTTTAAAAGAGGGACTTTTAGATTTCAGTTGTACTTTCGGAAAACTTGTAAATGAAAGATGGACTTACAAAGGAAGAAACAATTTTATTTAAATTTGAAGAAAAACGTAACAAGTCCAGTAAGATTTAGGTAGATGATGGAAAAGGAGATCCATGGTATAAAGACAAATCTAGGGGTCCAGAATGGTACAGGCATTTGGATATATTGTGCATGCATGCTAAGTTACTTCAGTCATGTCCAACTCTTTACGATCCCATGGACTGGAGCCCACCACACTCCTCTATCCATGGAGTTTTCCAGGCAAATACACTGGGGTGGGTTGCCATTTCCTTCTTCAGGGAATCTTCCTGACCCAGGGATTGAACCTGAGTCTCTTATGTTTCCTGGATCAGCAAGTGGGTTCTTTACCACTAGCGCTACCCGGTTGAACATATCAGTCTGAGTTAAATTGTCAAGGACAGAATAGATGGCACCTTGTTGAGCTGTGAGGGCCTCAAGAGACAGAAATACAAACAATAGGCATAGTGCCCAGCATACAGTCAACCTTCAAAACCAGTAGCAGTTCTGCGACGTGTAGCAGGGCTCTGGACCCTTGAATGATCCTTCTTTCTGAGTTCTCCTGGCTTTCTGTCAGTAGCTTTATGCCTGTAACCCTTGCCTTCTGGCCTTTAACTCCTGGAGGAATACCCTGTATCTCAGGTTGATCCAGCACCCCTCTTGCCCTTGCAACTCAGTTCCCCATGGCCCTGCATTCCTCCCTTTCATTTAGGAAAATATAGTTCAAGGAAAAGAATGTTGCCAGTCTGGGAATTTCCAGGCATGCCCAAGACTTATCTAAAGAAGTCCCACCAGGATATGATGTCCACGTTTGGCTTGTTTCCCTGAGCTATTTATATTTCCTGGGAAATTAGGACTGCTAGATAGTTGGGTTAACTCACTTTACTATGAGGTCTCTTGTACAAAAGAATCTCCTCTTCAATAGGTCGGTTTTAAAAAGCCACGGCCCTCATAGCCACCCTGGGGTGAGATCAAACATGTTACACTTCAGATCCTAAAATCTAAATAAGAGAGCTGATCTCAACAGTCTTTGAAGAGAACAGGTATGTATACATACCTGGCTCTCTATCTGGCAAGCTTTGAAGTTCTTGCTATTCCTAAAAGAGTCTTAAAACTGTCTACTTTATCTCCTCTGAAGATCTCTCTTTTTTTTTTTTTTTTTTGCAGATTGATTCCATTTAATTAAACTTACTGGAGATAGCTAGTTTTATGTCCATTTTAATGAGGCCAGTGTTAATCTAGGAATTGAAGACTGGTTTGGATTTGTGGTTGTTTAGGTGCAGTGTTTTCTAAGTGAAAATTGAGAAAATTCTAGAGTTTAGTCACATGAAAATAGTTTCTCTTAGAAAGTTTTTGGACTTATATTAAAAAGCAGAGACATTACTATTCCAACAAAGGTCCATCTAGTCAAAGCTATGATTCCTCCAGTAGTCATGTATGGATGTGAGAATTGGACTGTAAGGAAAGCTAAGTGCTGAAGAATTGATGAGTTTGAACTGTGGTGTTGGAGAAGACTTTTGAGTGTCCCTTGGACTGCAAGGAGATCCAACCAGTCCATCCTAAAGGAAATCAATCCTGAATATTCATTGGAAGGACTGAGGCTGAAGCTCCAATACTTTGGCCACCTGATGCAATGAACTGACTCATTTGAAAAGACCCTGATGCTGGGAAAGATTGAAGGCAGGAGGAGAAGAGGACGATAGAGGATGAGACTGTTGGATGGTATCACCAACTTGATAGACATGAGTTTGCAAAAGCTCTGGGAGTTGGTCATGGACAGGGAAGCCCTCATGGGGTCACAAAGAGTCAGACACGATTGAGTGACTGAACTGGACTGATTTCTGTAAAATCCCAATTCCTCGGTTAATTTTAGCTAACTAGAGTATTCCAAGTAGGTGGACACAGTTTTACTCTAGAGTGGCAGATTTTACTTTCTCAATCTCCTTGTTGAACCTTCATCCTTAAACTGACATTCTTAAAATGTCATGGTCTTTGATCCTGTTTCCCCTCTCCAGTGCTTTTGTGTTTTAATATGAAATGTTCTGGTACTGTAGGGGTGTGGCAGAAAGAGCACTGGACTTGAACCCAAGATAACTGAGTTTCTGTCCTACTCTTCCAGCAACTAACATTCCACCAGGTAAAGGTTTCACCTCAAGATGTCATATTGAAAAGGAACAATGGTAGAAAGATCAGAAAGTGATTAAATCAATTCAGGTCTGCAGGTAGAACGTATTTATCCAGGCTTTCCTCTTTCTTAAGTATTTGGAATGTCTATGTAAATTCTTTCAGTGTGAAGAGAGAACATTTTTCTTGAATGATCATGTCACTAATCATGAGTTTAGTTATATTTTGCGTGCTCTGATAGATGTAAAAAAAGTATCAAAGGAAAGAATCAGTTTTCATTTATTTACCCTCAGTGGGCTTCCCTGGTGGTTCAGATGGTGAAGAATCCCCATGCAATGCAGGAGACTCAGGTTCGAGCCCTGGGTTGAGAAGATCTCCTGGGGAAGAGAGTGGCTACACACTCTAATATTTTTGCCTGGAGAGTCCCATGGGCAGAAGAGCCTGGCTGGCTACAGTCCATGGGGTGGAAAGAATCAGACACATCTGAGTGACTAACATTTTCTTATGAGTCATATGATCTGCAAATTGTAAGACATAACTTACTGAATTCTCAATTTCATTTTTCCCAGCTGTATTGTCCTGTGATTCCTGATTTTTTGAAAGCTCCTGTGACTCTCACTGGTATTCTTGTTCTCATCCAATTGTCTGTTTATTCAGCAAATACAACTCAACAACTTTGACGTACAAGAGCTGCACTAGATTCTAGGAAATGGCTGTGAACAAGCAACATGCTTCCTACCCACCAGTTCAGTTCAGTCGCTCAATTGTGTCTGACCCTTTGCGACCTCATGAACTGCAGGACACCAGGCCTCCCTATCCAACACCAACTCCCGGGGTCCACCCAAAACCATGCCCATCGTGTCGGTGATATGCTATCTAACCATCTTATCTTCTGTCATCCCCTTCTCCTCCTGCCCTCAATCTTTCCCAGCATCAGGGTCTTTTCAGTGAGTCAGCTCTTTGCATCAGGTGGTCAAAGTATTGGAGTTTCAACTTCAACATCAGTCCTTTGAGTGAACCCCCAGGACTGATCTCAT
>SJYC01063051.1:0-17364 GCA_006408675.1 Madoqua kirkii
ATTTCTACCCATAAAGGTTCCTGAGAACCTCCAATATTCACTAAAAGATATACAGATGAATATAAATAAAAAGCACAAGGAACAAATAAAGATATTTTGAATAATTGATCATAATCCTGCTAAAGACTGGTTGAGAAGCAGAGGCCAGCAGAGTTCAAACTGTAAGTCAAATGTAAAAATTATTTAGTTTCAAGAACAGGGTGTGGAGAAAAGGGAATACTCTTGCACTGTTGGTGAGAATATAAATTGTTACAGTCACCCTGGAATACAACATGCTGCTGCTGCTTCTGCTAAGTTGCTTCAGTCGTGTCCGACTCTGTGCGACCCCACAGACAACAGTCCACCAGGCTCCCCAGTCCCTGGGATTCTCCAGGCAATTATTTTGAATAATTGATCATAATCCTGCTAAAGACTGGTTGAGAAGCAGAGGCCAGCAGAGTTCAAACTGTAAGTCAAATGTAAAAATTATTTAGTTTCAAGAACAGGGTGTGGAGAAAAGGGAATACTCTTGCACTGTTGGTGAGAATATAAATTGTTACAGTCACCCTGGAATACAACATGCTGCTGCTGCTTCTGCTAAGTTGCTTCAGTCGTGTCCGACTCTGTGCGACCCCACAGACAACAGTCCACCAGGCTCCCCAGTCCCTGGGATTCTCCAGGCAAGAACACTGGCATGGGTTGCCATTTCCTTCTCCAATGTATGAAAGTGAAAAGTGAAAGTGGAGTTGCTCAGTCGTATCCGACTCTTAGTAACCTCATGGACTGCAGGCTACCAGGCTTCTCTGTCCATGGGGTTTTCCAGGCAAGAGTACTGGAATGGAATACAGTATGGAGAATCGTTAAAAACTAGGAATAAAACCACCATATGACCCAGAAACCCCACTCCTAGGCATATACCCTGAAGAAACCAAAATTGAAAGAGACACATGTATCCCGTTGTTCATTGCATCACTATTTACCATAGCTAGAACATGGAAGCAACCTACATGTCAGTAAATGATATCATATGAAGCTAAATAAATTTAAATCCCAACTGTTATTCATCCAGCTACAGTAGTTTAGAAAAACTTCCATTTCTTAATGAATTGTGCCTTAATTTTTTAGGAAATTTTAATGGAACAAATAATCTACTGCTAATATATTATTCCTTCTCTGTCAAGATCTACTGATCAGTCTATAATGCAATCATTTCCACTTTATACTATATTTTAATATATTTTAAGATGATTTCTTTTTCATTTTCTTTAAAATACATATTTTAAATGAATTTTACAACTTCCAGTTATACTTAATACTTTTCCTTATTTAGGTCATATTTTATTCCATTAGGTTTAGTCATGAATGATCTCTTTTTGTTCTGCAAAAACAGCTTGACAAGAAATATAGTTTCATAAATGTTTCAATACTTTTCTCAGGGAAAAAACTGAATGTTTTGATCATATTTGCCTGACTTGTTTAGTCCTAAATCATCCATTTAACATCTTGACAGGTCTAACTTTTAAATTTATTTTATATATGGCAAGAAAATAAGTCGCTTGCCATATAAATAAATAAATCGCTTGACATTTCAAGATTTATTAGTAAATAATATTGTAGAAATGGGGCCTGTTCTGGTGGTCTTTGCCTTCTCATGTATGCATGTGCATGTTAAGTTGCTTCAGTCATATCCAACTCTTTGCAACACCTGGACTATATAATCTGCCAATCTCCACTGTCCATGGAATTTTCCAGGCAAGAATACTGAAGTGGGTTGCCATGCCCTCCTCCAAGGGATCTTCCCGACCCAGGGATTGAACTCTCATCTCTTTACATCTCCTGCATTGGCAGGTGGGTTCTTTACCACTGGTGCCATCTGGGAAAGCCCCTGCCTTCTCATACTGGAAAGCAATTGCTTTTACTATGCCTCAGCTGATATTAATGAAACAGCCTCAGTGTGAGGAGAACATATGCAAAGATGTTTTAAATGGTTAATAATAATGATATTTGCTAGTCCAAAGACATTTATTTAATACATACAGGGATGGGCATTTCACATACATTAAGTATTTTAATTCACACAATACCCTAATAAGATAAATGTTAAGGCCTCATTTTACAGATGAGCATCGTATCTGTATCATCTAGGCCCAAATCTGTCTTGTCCATCTCCAAAGCCCATGCTTGTATCCACTGTAAATACTGCCTCCTTTTAAATAGAAAACTATTAATAAGTAGCCTAAATAGAAAAGTCTGAAGCAGCTGCAAGGCATTAGATGTTGCTAGAATTTGATCTCAGCACAAGGAAGGAGCTCCCAGCTCTTTGTAGACAAGAGATATCATGGCAATCAATAGCTTCATCACCTAATTTATACCATATTTGCAAAATAATTTAAAAATTATCAAAAATGAAAATCTCCTTCCCACAGCTCTCATCACAGATCCACACACACATCTACACATGTCACACATATCACACACACACACACATCACATTGCATGTCAACTTCTAAAAAGGATGTTATACCTTTCCAAAGTGAGAACAAAGTCTTTTTATTTCTATTATTTTATTTAAAGTTAGAATGAGTTTTTAGCATTCAGCTTTCTGAAATCAACAGATTGTATTGATTTATTAAAGAATTCTCTTCAAAAAGCATTTTTTTATTTTGTTAAAAAAATTCCCAAGAAGTAATAAGAATTCAAAGTCCTTTAAAGAGAGCATGAGTGTAACCACATAAGTATTCTAGTAAGGCACACCAAAGGGTGCTTTGTTGAGAAAAATAATTATTGCTATCCACTTGAGTCAATGTGAGAGTGTTATATTCTTACAAAAAAGAAAGTGCATTTGTGTATGTTTTTTGCCATGGTAAAATAAAGATATTGGACCTGGTAGTAGCTACATATTTCCTTCCAGCCTTCTCTACTCAACTTATATTTCAGAAAGACATTTTTGAGATCATAATAGTTCTATCATTAAACTTATTTCGTAGTATTATAAGTACTTGTCCACTGTTCACAATATTGAAGACACAAGGGTATGAGGCCCTGTCTCTATTGCTTGGGTCCAGAAGAGGTTCTGGTTCCTAACACAAATAAATGTTTTTCATGTGATAAAACTGTCATTCAGTTAAAAAGACCACTTAATCTATGTTTAGTAATATTTGTCTGGAATATAGTACTCACTCAGAATGAGTAAATTCAAGTACTAGAGCTGCCAAGATTTTTAAAAGATTATAGGGAATTGAATAAATTAGTCAATCATTTTCAACTCAAATAATTTGGTCAACAAATGTATCCCATGAACTGAACTGATTTGAGTTTTTCTCTATATGAAACATGGAGAGGTCTCCTTTTTTTTTTTTGATTTATACTTTTTTAATGAAGCACAATTAAAATGATAATATAGAAAATTTCCTTGGAAGATATAAATAGCTACGTTTTAAATATGAATTCAATAGCAGTTACTCCTCTGTATGTTATATTTATCAATTACTTTTTAATTGGAGGACAATTGTTTCACAGTGTTGTGTTTGTTTCTGCTGCACAATAGAGAGATCTCCTTTTGAAGGAAAAGAGGATTTGCACTAAGGAATGTTTTATTTTTATTTTTTAAATTGTAGTTGATTTCCAATATTATATTAGTTCATGGATGTGAGATTTGGACTATAAAGAAAGCTGAGCACCAAAGAACTGATGCTTTTGAACTGTGGTGTTCGAGAGACTCTTGAGGGTCCCTTAGAATCCAAGGAGATCCAACCAGTTCATTCTAAAAGAAACAGGTCCTGATTATTCATTGGAAGGATTGATGCTGAAGCTGAAACTCCAACATTTTGGTCACCTGATGCAAAGAACTGACTCATTTGAAAAGATCCTGATAGTGAGAAAGATTGAAAGAGGAAGGAGAAGGGGATGACAGAGGATGAGATGGTTGAATGGCATCACTGACTCAGTGGACATGAGTTTTTGAAAAAGCTCTGGGAGTTGGTGATGGACAGGGAAGCCTGGCATGCTGCAGCCCATGGGGTCTCAGATTCGGACATGACTGTGTGAGAGAACTGAACTGTCTGATAGCCCATTTAAAGTTATTATAAAATAACACCTGTATTCTCTGTGCTATGCATTACATCCTTGTATCTTATATTTTTTATGCCTAGTTGTTTGTACCTCTTAATCCCCTTTGCCTAGTTTGCCCTTTCCCTCATGTATTTTCACTTATATGTGGAATAAAGAAAGAAAAAAAATGAATGAATGTATTAAAAATAAGAAATGGTTTTGTTCTTTGGCAACAGTAAAGCAAACAAATAAAACAACTTAAATATGTGAGCCCCTTTTTAGAGGAAAATATGTATTTGAGATATTAAATACACATGTGTAAGTATGCCCATATGAACTATGTATATATAGACATATTGCATACACAGACACAGACACCAACTTCATCTTTTAAGATGGGTACTATTTCGAATCAGTAGATTGCTTTGCTAGCTGGAATTGCTAGGCTAAGAATATCAACTTCAAATCAGATTGGATTTTGCCTCATGCTATATTTTCTTTCTCTAAGATTCAAAATAACAAAGCAGAAAAACATAACACCTTTCCTTTTGACACTTTATGTTTCTCTTATAATAAAGACACATATTTTATAAACCAATGCTTAAAGTTATTCATATAAGGTTACTAACCAATGACTATAGTAGAATAAAAAAATGAAAGCAAATGTATAAATTGAATCAGTTGTTACAAATGAATCAGCAATCTCTTAACTTCCTGTCTGCTGGCCTTTGTTTTTAGAGTTATAAATATTTCTGTGTCACTAGCTGTGGACACATTAACTTGTTTTTCTTCCTGCTGCATTTGAATCTATTAACAAAGACTGATTTCCTAGAACACCAAAGCAACACTATTTTCTAAAAACAAACGATGTTGAAGATTGTGGCTGAGACTAATATTTGCATTCTCAATAGCTTTTCTTCCTGTTTTTCTTATCTACAGAGCCCTAATGAAGGAGGAGCAACAGTACAGTCTAAATACACACACACATAATATTTTAAATATATACATTTATCTCTGTGTGTGTGTATATATATATATATATGTATGTATGTATGTATGTATCTCCCATATACTTCCCTTGTATACAAGCAGAAGCTATTGGGTTGGCCTTTCAGGAAGATTCTTTGAAAGAAAGACAGCCTGAGATGGTGCATATCCCTTTTTCTCTTCTTTCTACCTAGGAGAAATCTTAGCTCAGCTCTCCTAATACAGCAGCAGCTATGGAACAACAGCAGCTCTCAATGCAGACTAAAAACATAAATGGTACTAGTGGTAAAGAATCTGCCTGCCAGTGCAGGAGACATAAGAGACGCTGGTTCAGTCCTTGGGTCTGGAAGATCCCCTGGAGGAGGAAATGGCAATCCACTCCAGTATACTTGATCTTTCCTGGTGGCTCCATTTCAGTAAAGAATCTACCCACAATTCAGGAGACCCAGGTTCGATCCCTGGCTTAGGTAGGTCCCCTGGAGAAGTAAATGACAACCCACTCCAGTATTCTTGCCTGGGAAATCCCATGAACAGAGGAACCTGGTGGGCTACAATCCATGGTCTCACAAGAGTCAGACACAACTTAGCGACTAAACCAGTATTCTTGCCAGAGGAATCTCACGGAGAGCGGAGCCTGGAGTGTTATAATCCATGCAGAAGCAAAGAGTCACGTGTGAATGAGCTGAGCACTTGGGCACACACATACACAAAAAGATAAAACAAACAGAGTCACATAGACCTTGTTGAGGCTCTGAACCATAGATTTCTAGCAGACTTTATTTTGTGAGGAAAAATGAGAACAAAACTACTTCTATTGCCATGATTTCTGTTGCCCTCTAAGCACAACTCCCAACTGACAAAATGTATCTTCAGATAAAAATGCCTTCAGAAGTCTGGAAAGATGAATGTCTAGAAACCAACAAGAGCAAACCAATATATTTTGTCATATAGTCACAGTTGTTAGTAGGAACACATTTTTATTATACATTTTGGAAAGCAAGTCTTCAACTTTTATTTATTTTTTCCTTTGGTCCTGGATTGATTCATGGCTGAAAATCTTAATTAGCTTCAAGATCCTGAGTCTGTCTATTTGGGATATGCTAAAGTGGTAACACCTCCGCCAAAACAAAATATCCTTGAAGGTCGTGAATGTAAGACAGAGAGTGGTCCATAGTATCCATCCAACATGCTGTGTGGATCTCCTCATCTTTGCAGCTCTCCTTTTGCCCCCTTTCTGGGAGTTTGCATAAAGCTATCTTTGCCCTTGGTATGCTGCCTTGTAATTTATCCTTATGGTTTCACCCTCACTGATCTGTGAACAAATTGAGGGCAGGAAAATTGTTTTATCGTTTCAGTCAGTTCAGTTGCTCACTCGTGTCCGACACTTTGCGACCCCATGGACTGCAGCAGGCCAGGCTTCCCTGTCCATCACCAACTCCCAGAGTTTGCTCAAACTCATGCCCATCGAGTCAGTAATGCCATCCAACCATCTCATCCTCTGTTGTCCCTTCTCCTCCTGCCCTCAATCTTTCCCAGAACCAGGGGCTTTCCTAGCGAGTCAGTTCCTTACACCCAAATTATGTTTGCTGTTGTGGCTCAGTCACTAACTCATGCCAAACTCTTAATGACCCCATGGACTGCAGCACACCAGGCCTCTCTGTCCTTGACTATCTCCCAGAGTTAGCTCAAATGCATGTCGATTTAGTTGGTGATGCCATCCAACCATCTCATCCTCTGCTGCTCTTTTCTCCTTTTGCTTTCAATCTTTCCCAGCATCAGAGTCTTTTCCAGTGAGTTGGCTCTTCACATCAAGTGGCCAAAGTATGGGAAATTCAGCATCAGTATCACTCTTTCCAATGAATATTCAGGGGCGAATTTCCTTCAGGATTGATTCATTTGATCTCCTTGCAGTTCAAAGGACTCTCAAGAGTCTTCTCCAACACCACAGTTCAGAAGCATCGAGTCTTCAGTGCTCAGCCTCCTTTATAGTTCAAAATATGTTATTTCAGGTTTAACCCTGTCTGAGTCTCTATTTTCTTTCATCTATGTGGGGATTTTGTCTCCCACAGAGGGCAGAGGTAAGGACTGGAAGAAGTAATCTGTTTAAAGCTCATGTCTACTTCCATTGAAGCCACTCAGTAAGGGAATTAAAACACTTTACTAGATCATAGGTTGTGCTGGTGTATGATGAAACATCAGCATTTTTCAGGAGTGTTTCTGTGATGCATGATGAGGAAAGAGTATTCCTTAGACTAAAATACCTCTGGAACATGACTTCATTTATCATAGAAATTGTCATATTAATGTGTATCAATATGACATTAATGCAGTAATATTAATATTACTAGTATATTAATTAATAAATATGTCATTAATATTAGTATATAGTAATATATTGATAGGTCATGTTAATAAACCAAGTAACTTCCCAGTCTCAGGAATATCTTTACTGCTCAAACCAGTAACTGCTTCTCCCAGTGGGTGGGGACTGACAGCAAGCAGTTTGACTCAGAATCTAACATCAACTAACCCCAACCTAAGACCTTGCATGCCAAGGAGAGAGGAAAGAGGAACCAGGCACTATTGTTTCCACAAACTCTTCCTTGCTGGTGCCCCTTTCTCCTGCCTCACTGCTATTTTAAAACAAGTGAACACAATTATTTCAGCAAGAATGGGCTTTCATTCTGACATTTCAAAAAGATGGATGCTCATATTAATTATGGACCAACTTTGTCTCCACCAGCAGCTCTTTTATTTTCTTTTACTGCTGCAAACATCTTTATTCATTTAAAGTCACCTCCTCATCCAGTTTCTAGTCCTAGGAGGTTTCTGTAGACTGAGAGTAAATTTGGGGAACTGTAATGACTGCTGTTTAAAGTTTTCTGTAACTTTTCCCATTCAGATATAATGACAATGCCATGGCACTCCCCTGTTGTCATATAACTCGCTGTTTAAATCCACAAACACAGGATATTTGTAAATATGTAGTTGCTTTTCTGTTTATCTCTTGGGAAATAAATGCATCTTCCCAAGTTCCTTGTAATAAAATCTGAATATAAATTTCTTCATTCTTCTCTCTACTCCCCTTCTCCTTTTGGATTCTGCATTCTAGTCAGTAACACTCACAGTTCTGAAACTGGCCGTGTCTTCCTGGGTGTCCATGTACTCATATAGATAATTCTGTTTACCTGGAGCAACCTCAGTGCATCATTACTCTTCCTTTCTTTGCTCCTAGTCATCCTGCCATACTTGACTCTTCCCATTCCCACCCAAGCCATCGTTATGAGTCATTTCCATGCTCACGCTAATGGCTGCTCCAAACCTTGATCTTCCTGCTTCCATTTGTTCTTTATCTGTACCCCACTTCAGTCATGCCTTCCTGGAACACATCGCTCTTGGGAACTACTCAGCGTCTAGGATCCTATCTTTAAACCTGCTATTCTCTAACTTGAATCTCTTCTCTTTCCCAGTGCCTCATCAAAGATGCTTACTGAGTAACTGAGTCTATGACTTTTGCAGATCTGTAGTCTGCAGATTCCCACCTTTGTTCCCAATCTCTCAGCCTTCTCCAGTTTTTTATTCTGTCTGTACCTAGCTTATATGTCATGGTCTTTTACTTCAGTTAGCCTTGCTGATAGCTGCAAGGTTTTTGCAGCAGCTTTTCTCCTTATTCTTGTCACAATCACTTGAAAAACCATTTACATGAATTTAAGGTCCAACTTCTTTTGTTTTTTAGCTATGTCCATGAACATTTTGGAACCAATATATCAATACATAGACATGTAGTTTAATGCAACATATATGCAAGGCCACAGACATGAACTAGGGCCTCAAAGACTCCCAGCAAACATACGGTTTTAGTTAGCCATTCCATTTTTATTTTGTACAGCTAAGTTCAAAATTTCCAACTTTTGATGCACATTTCTTTTTCAAGATTATTATTAGACAGCCTCATTTCTTATCATACACACACACACACACAACACATGGGATGTGGCAGAAACTCCTTCAATTGTTGGCCTCCATACGTATTAATACAAGTGTTCTTTCTGAAAAGAGTGAAAACCCTTCTTCAAGGTCTGTATAGTCAAAGCGATATTTTTTTCCAGTAGTCATATATGGACATGAGAGTTGGACCATAAAGAAGGCTGAGTGCCTCAAAATTGTTGCTTTCAAACTGTGGTGCTGGAGAAGAGGGAGAGATGGTTGGATGGCAGCACATGAATTTGGGCAAACTCTGGAAACTGGTAAAGGACAGGGAAGCATGGTGTGCTGCAGTCCATAGGCTCCTGAAGAGTTGAACGTGATTTGGTGACTAGACAACAACAGTGACAAAGTCTAACCCCTTTACCTGTAATATGAATTTCATCTACCTCTTGTATTTCCTTCTCCCCTCTCTCCTGCACACACATGCACATACATACTCACTAGGAAATCACTCTGTTGATTCTTCCTTTCCTCTCTGTAACAGTGATATCTTCCTTTCTTCTGGCTTTCTTAGAAAATATTTAAGCATACTAAAATCTCTTTCAGCTTAAAGAAACAAAAACCAAAATCCTCTGTCCTTGACCTTTTTACACACATGCACATACACACTCACTAGGAAATCACTCTGTTGATTCTTCCTTTCCTCTCTGTAACAGTAATATCTTCCTTTCTTCTGGCTTTCTTAGAAAATATTTAAGCATACTAAAATCTCTTTCAGCTTAAAGAAACAAAAACCAAAATCCTCTGTCCTTGACCTTTTGCTTTCCCAGTTACAGCCCTTTTCCTTCTATTCACAGTTTACAGTAAAAAATGTATTCAAATTTAATATGACTTGTTCTCCTCCTATTCACACTTCTAACTGCTGAAATTCATCTTATGCCCCATCACTTGCTCCCAATGCTGGAACAAGGGTCGTCTCATTATTTCACCATAGACTGCCTTCTTGCTCAAACTCACGTACACTTCTTGTTACTTGTCTTATTTGATCATCTTGTAGTGTAGGACAGGGTGGGGGCATTTCTTCAACTTGAAATACACAGGTAGAAGACTCTAACTCTGCACCCCTCCCACCCTCCATATCTAGAAATCAAGCTCTATCAAATCTTTCTCAAACCTTTTCTACTCATTTCTCTCTAGACCACTTGCTGCTGTTCATTCAGATTGCGATTGATCACCTACCATCTTCCCTGTTGGGTTTTCCTGCAGATTTTGTCCAGTTCAGTTTGGATTCACCACAACCATGCCAACACAATCTGTTCAGCACACATGCTAGAGAATTTCTAGTGTGTTCATGTGTGCATGCGTTCCAAGTCACGCTAGCTGTGACTCTGTTCCTCTGTGGACTGTAGCACACCAGCTCTTCTGCCCATGGGATTCTCCAGGCAAGAATACTGGAGTGAGTTGCCATGCCCACCACCAGGGACTCTTCCTGACCCAGGTACTGAATCCATGGTTTTTACATCTCCTGCATTGGCAGGCAAGTTCTACTGAGCTACACGGGAAGCCTCTCGTCACTTCCTATTAGTCACTTCCTAATAAAAGCAAGCAAAGTCCTTCACTATCTTCCTGTTGTCCTCAGAATAAAATCTAATTCCCCAAACATAATTTTTAAAAATGAAATCCCTGTTTTTGTATCCAGTTTTCTCTCTAATCTCTCTTTTCACCTATAACCACATCATTCTTACAATCTGCCCACAGTCATCCTGAAGGTCATTTCATCTCTACAATATATTCCTTGTTTTTTTTCCCCAGGAGTTTTGCCTGTGTTGTTTTTATCTGCGTGAAATATCTCCTCTGCACTTCAATCTCCCCCTACCTCCATTTCCCAAACATCATTTTTATTTCTTCACCTGGTTAATTTCTCCTTAGTTCTAGGACTCCATTTGGCTATCAATCCCTGAGTTAAGACAGACTTATATAACCTTCAATTAATGACCATAATATCCTCTATTTACCCCCTGCCAGGGACATCCTTTCTTACGTTCAACTGTCAATGTAAATTACTAGGTAGAAAGTATTTTGAGGTCAGAGATCTGCTTATTCTTTATTCCAAGATCCTAGCTTAGTGATATAGTAGGTACGAACAAATGTTTATTGATTGAACAACTATAAATTCAAGTATGTAAATAGACTGTTCATTAAAGGCAAATAAGTTTTAGTGTTTATATGTTTATATGCTTTAAACTATTTCTATATCTATTATAGTATTTGATTGTCATAACAATCTTGTATTGTATGGAGAAATTTCAATTTTTAAGGCTATCCAATTTACTATTACTTAATTTTCCACTTAGAGCTTTTTGTATACTAATAAATCTTTACCTAGTCCAAGCCGGGAAAACATCTCCTACATTTTCTTCTAGATGTATTACAGCATTGATTTGTACTTTTTACATTTAGATATATACACTTCAAAGTAGTTGCTGTGCACAATGTTAGGGAGAAGTTGAAATATTTTTTTCCCATGGATTTATAAAGTTGTTCCAGTAGAAGCTGTTGAGAAAGCATTCATCTTCCAATGGAATTACCCAAGCACTTTCATCTAAAATCATTTAGTCACTTAGGTATGGGTCTTTTTGTGGACTCCAATTTGTTCCATTGATCTGTTTCTCTACTTTTTTACCCATCTCATTTTGTCTTGATAATATAACCTTATAACATATTTTAAAATCAGAGAGTGAGTTCTTCAAATTTGTTCTTCTTTTTAAATATTGTTTCATCTAGAGTCAATGGTTTGCATTTTCATAGAACTTTTAGAAGAGTCAATTTGTGCCAAAAAGTTACTTGAGATCTTGACTAGTATTTGTTGAATCTACAGACTCATTAACAGTATGTAATCTTCTAATTCAAAAAAATAGCCTACTCCTCAGCTTACTCAGAGTTCCTTTGGTTTCTGTTAGCAATATTTTATAGTTTTCATTGGAGCTTTAGCTCATCTTTTCTTAAATTTATTCTAAAGACCTTATGTATTTTTGATGCTCCTGTAAATTTTTAAAGATTCACTCTCCCATTGATTCTTGAATATAAAATGCATTATTTAATTGTTTTATTTCCTTTGACTTCTGATTTAAATTAATTACATAAATAATAAGATTGAAGAGAAGAGGAATAATATTAAGCTATTTTTTTTCATTTTTTATGTAGAGAGCCAATATTTAAACAAAATGTGTAACTGCAGAAATGGATCTCTGAGTATATGCTTTAGAACTGCAAGAATTACCAATTCTATTAAAACAAACCAACAGTTAAAAGAGAATTTAAATGAAGAGTGAAACTGGGAGTGTAAGGAAGGAGGTGAAATATTTAAAATGCTTTTTAACCCTTCAGTATAGACATTTTAACCTTGTGAACATACTAATTTTATTATGCTCGTGCTGCTGCTAAGTCGCTTCAGTCATGTCTGACTCTTTGCAAACCCATAGATGGCAGCCCACCAGGCTCCCCTCTCCCTGGGATTCTCCAGGCAAGAACACTGGAGTAGGTTGCCATTTCCCTCTCCAATGCACGAAAGTGAAATGTGAAAGTGAAGTCGTTCAGTCGTGTCCGACTCTTAGTGACCCATGGACGGCAGCCTACCAGGTTCCTCCATCCATGAATTTTCCAGGCAAGAGTATTTTTTATGCTAAAATATATAAAAACATTTTCCAAGATACATCTTCATCATATCATTTTTTATCTCAGTTTTCCAGTTTTTTTCATTTTGGTTATAATAAATTTTTTAAAAAAATAATTTTGAACATCTGCAAGTTTATCTCTGCAAACACAAAGCCCCTACCAGATGTTTCTGTCTGGCTCTGGGCCCAGAGATATTAATGGTATTGTAATGGAGAAGATCGTGAGCAAATGTATTTGTCAATCTGCTTGTGCTCTCAGTCTTAAATTGTGCTAAAATAAATAGGATGGCATTAAATAAAACTGCTGTGGGGTCTCAGCAGTTTATCTGAACATGTGGTTTATTCTGTTCGCCTCTGTTCTCTACTTCAAAAGCCAAGTTTGTCCTTGTATCATTTTTTTAAAACCCAAGATTAATATTGGTGTTGCAGAGAATTTTAAAACTCTTTATTTCCATATATACTTGAATGTGAACTATCTCTTGGACTCCTTCAATCTCACATAATTTCCTCATTTCTATCTATTCACACCTCATTTTTAATATATTTTCCTCACCTTTGCATGGTCAAAGAAAAGTAGCAATTAGTTGCTGAAGATATACTTAAATGCCATGAAAGAAGACCAAAGAGAATCAAGCAGTATCATTTTTCAAAATCTTTTTGGAGCCGGATTTAATTATAAATTTCTTAATTTGCTTTGCAACATTTTGTATGGTCATTTTTTATAGTGATTTATTAAGACAGGACACCTGTAGCCAGCTGGTTCTGTGTTCCTTGCATATATGCTCAGTCACTTCAGTCATGTCTGATTCTCTGTGACCCTATGGACTGTAGCCCACCAGGTTCCTCTGGTCCCTGGGATTCTCTAGGCAAGAACACTGGAATCGGCTGCCATGCCCTCCTCCAGGGGATCTTCCTGGCTCAGGGACTGAACCTTTGTCTCAGGCACCTCCTGTATTGGCAGGTGGATTCGTTACCACTTGCATCAGGTTTTTTGCCATGCCTATGTACTTAGTCATGTCTGACTCTTTGTAACCCTTTGGACTGTAGCCCTCCAGGCTCCTCTGTCCATGGGATTTTTCTAGGCAAGAACACTGGAGCGGGTTGCCATTTCCTTCTTCAGGGTATCTTCCCAAGCCAGGAATTGAACCCACATCTCCTATGTCACTTGCGTTGCAGGCAGATTCTTTATCCCCTGAGCCATCAGGGCAGCTTGCTCTTTAAAACCATGTTCTTTCAGTCAGTTCAGTTCAGTAGCTCAGTTGTGTCCGACCCTTTGCACCCCATGAATCACAACACGCCAGGCCTCCTTGTCCTTCACCAGCTCCCAGAGTTCACTCAGACTCACGTCCATCGATTCAGTGATGCCATCCAGCCATCTCATCCTCTGTCATCCCCTTCTCCTCCTGCCCCCAATCCATCTCAGTATCAGAGTCTTTTCCAATGAGTCAACTCTTTGCATGAGGTGGCCAAAGTACTGGAGTTTCAGCTTTAGCATCATTCCTTCCAAAGAACATCCAGGGCTGATCTCCTTCAGAATGGACTGGTTGGATCTCCTTGCAGTCCAAGGGACTCTCAAGAGTCTTCTCCAACACCACAGTTCAGAAACATCAATTCTTCAGCACTCAGCTTTCTTCACAGTCCAACTCTCACATCCATACATGACCACAGGAAAAACCATAGCCTTGACTAGACAGACATTTGTTGGCAAAGTAATATCTCTGCTTTTGAATATGTGAATATGCTATCTAGGTTGGTCATAATTTTTCTTCCAAGGAGTAAACGTCTTTTAATTGCATGGCTGCAATCACCATCTGCAGTGATTTTGGAGCCCCCCAAAATAAAGTCTGACACTGTTTCCACTGTTTCCCCATCTATTTCCCATGAGATGATGGAACTAGATGCCATGAACTTCGTTTTCTGAATGTTGAGCTTTAAGCCAACTTTCTCACTCTCCTCTTTCACTTTCATCAAGAGGCTTTTTAAGTCCTCTTTACTTTCTGCCATATTCTTTAGGAATGCCTCTCAGAGATGGCTGGCTGAGTTTCCATGAGGTCAGGATCCAAGCCACAGTCTTTTATAGCAGACAACTTACTTTATTATTATTGTTTAAAGGTGACAGAGAGGATAGCAGAGGGAATTCAACACTCGCTTTTGTACTTTTCTCCTTATCACTCTAATTTCTCCCAGTAGATTATAAACTTTTCAATAGCAAAATGGATTTTTGATTCTTCCATGCATTTTTAAAATTGCCATAAACACATTGCTATTTCTGTTTAAAAAACAATTTGTTACAACTAAAGTTCTCGTTGATTTCTCTAGATTTGTTTGATTAGTACATATACAAATATACATTGTTTTCATTGTGTTAAGAAATTAGTGAACTTCTGACTTCCAATTGCGATATGAAATATTGGAAAGATTATTGACCCTACCATAACAATAAGAAATAGCCAGGTCATATAAAAGATTATAGTGAGTATAGTGAAGTCGCTCAGTCATGTCCAACTCTTAGTGACCCCATGGACTGTAGCCTACCAGGCTTCTCTGTCCATGGGATTCTCCAGGCAAGAATACTGGAGTGGATTGCCATTTCCTTCTCCAGAGGATTTTCCCAACCCAGTGATTGAACCCGCGTCTCCTGCATTGAAGGCAGATGCTTTAGCCTGTGGGCCACCAGGGAAGCCTATAAAAGATCATAGTTGTTATCAATTCAAAAAGATGAGGGTGCAGAGCAGGCAACTAAGCTGAAATCTAAGGAAAGACAGGGATATCCAAAGAGAGATGGCACACAAGAAACAACTAACCAGTGCAAATTAGGAGAGGAAACCAGGTCCCCCTTTTAAGTGGAAAAAATTTCAGCTAAGATGTTGTAATGAATTATTAAAGTCTGAGTATGAGATAGTGTGAGGCATCTGAGACCTCAGACACAAAAGGAGTTTGCAACTAATCACGGGTTCTTCTCCATGCATCTCTAACAGGCAATCAGAAAATATTGATGGCATGGCAGGAAACACAGAAACATACCTTGCAGCTCAGGCTTAGAACATATAAACTATATACTAAATAGTTAAGCAGAACAAAAAGTTGTTCATATGTTCAGGCATAAATGCTATTTACTTTAATCTCTACTATTTTTCACATTATATCTGGCTTTCCAACAACATATATCTATCGCACAGAGAAAAATAAGGAAGCAAACAAACAAACCCACTGTCAAGAGGCAAAATAGTCAGCAGAACCAGACTAACAGAAGAACCGGGCATTAAAACTGTGAGACAGGAAATTATAAATTATTGCAATTAATATGTTAAGTAATCTTGTGGAAAAAGAGGAAAAAACGCATGAGCACATTGGGAAATAAAACTCTTAGGAAAGATAAAATTGGAAGCTAGAATTAAATTATAGTAACAGAAGTGAAGCATATTATTGACTAAATCATCAGGAGACTCAACAAACTTAGGGAATATAAATATCAGTGAATAGATCAATATAAATTATCCAAAATTCAACACAATGAGAATGATAGTGGAAAATAAAAACAAACAAAGCATCTAAGCATTGTGGGATAACATCAAAAGATATATGTAATTTGAGTCCCAGAAGGAGAAAAGTAAGATAATAAAGAAAATGGATTGCTTAAATAAGTAATGACTGATAATTTTCCAAAATACAAAAGACCTAAAAACCCACATATCTAGAGAGCTCAGACAACACCAAGTGTGATAAAATCAACACACACACACACACACACATACACATTCTTAGTATTCTAACTGCTGAAAACCAAAACCAAGAAGCAATATTTAAGGCAGCTTATTAAAAAAAAAAAAGCAGCAGCAGCACATAATACACAGAAGAACAAAGATAAAAATATAACCTCATCAGAAACTATACGAGTCAGAAGACAGTGGATATCGTCAGAGCACTGACAGAAGAAGAAGATTGACATGCAATTTTACATCCCCTGAAAATAAATTTCAGCAGTGAAGCAGAAACAAAGACTTTCAAAAAAAGATATAATTCTGCATTAACAAGCCTACACTAGAAAAAAATATTAACAGAAATTCTTCAAGCAGAAGAATGTGATAGTACACAGGAATCTGGATGTAGAAAAAGAAACAAAAGTCTCCAGAAATGATCAAAATGAAAAAGAATCTATACGAGTCAGAAGACAGTGGATATCGTCAGAGCACTGACAGAAGAAGAAGATTGACATGCAATTTTACATCCCCTGAAAATAAATTTCAGCAGTGAAGCAGAAACAAAGACTTTCAAAAAAAGATATAATTCTGCATTAACAAGCCTACACTAGAAAAAAATATTAACAGAAATTCTTCAAGCAGAAGAATGTGATAGTACACAGGAATCTGGATGTAGAAAAAGAAACAAAAGTCTCCAGAAATGATCAAAATGAAAAAGAAACATTAAATACCAGGGTAAAGCAAAAATATTACTGGCTTCATTCTCATTTTCCTGTATACTTTCTCTACATACTACTTACTGAAACGTGGAAATGGTGGACTAAGGTAACTTTAGGTATAGCTGTAACTAGACACAGAGCTAGATATACAAGAAATATGGAAGATGGGTGTGTTTTCTTCCATTATGGTTTGTCATAGGACATTGAACTTAGCGCACTGTGCTATACAGTAGGGCCTTGTTTTTTATCCATTCTATATATAATAGTCCCAAACTCCCAATCTATCCCTCTCTCCTTCCCCCCACCCCTTGCAACCACAGGTCAGTT
>SJYC01063053.1:0-40138 GCA_006408675.1 Madoqua kirkii
TACACGTGTAATAATATAATGGAATATTATGCAGACATCACAAATATATTTTCAAATAATGCTTTCCACTAAAGGAATATTTTAATAATTTTTAAAAACTGAAGAGTAAATATCTACAAAGTAATATAGTAGACAAGTAAAATGTACAGTAAGTAGAAGTAAATTAGATTGTAGAGTAGAAATTATATTTTTATAGTACAAACCTGAGAGACAGATTAAACAGACTGAATCAAAATACAGTAGAACTTCAGGACTGCATGCCTCTCTGTTATACAGGAAGGAGTTATGATGTGAATGAAAAATTTAATGAGCTCAGTTTAGCTGTGCAAGTTTTGTACATTTGAGCATGAAACGGTATGTATGGAAACAAGCTCTGGCAGACCTTGAGGTTTCTCTCTTTGTGTTTTGCATGTTTTTGCATTTTAAACGCTCATGTTTTCTGTGCTTAAGTTGCAAAGCAACAGCTAAGTACAATTAGAGTGAAGACAGGAGTAGTGTAGGAAATTTTAGAACCTGGTCAAGGATCTAATGTCAAGATATCATGGGCAGGAAGCTGAGGAAGAAGCTCAGTTCAAGGACTCCACTCAGGTTATTTGCTGCTCAAATAGAAGCAAGTATGAGTAGGAAATGTGGGGAAAGTTAGTTTGGTGTCAAATCCGAGACGTAAGCCTGAAGCACTGAAGTATGGGGTCAAATGTACGGTCTAGGATAACTAGTAATATGAGGTCCCTATGGGTAATGACCTATTATTATAACAGCCTTTTTTAAAAAATGTCAATATCTACACCTGATGCACAGTAGAAATGCAGATGATTGGAAATAACTCCTGAACTGAGCATTCAGAAAATGAACAGATTTGTTTATGTTGTCATTTAAATTATCAGCCTAATGCTTTGTTAAATGTTTTTTATTAAAGTTTCTTAACAAGTACAATTCATTTAAAGAATTCAAGCTGTGATAAATGCAGTACTCAGAAGAATGCACTAAAATGCATTCATCCAGTTCACAGAAATATTCAAAACTTCAAACAGAGAAGGGAAAGGAAAATAGCAACAAAGCTTCACAATATAAGAAAGAAATTAATAAGAATAATAGAAAAATACTATTAACAATAGCATAAAAATTATGAACTACTTAGATCCAAATTGAATTATGGATTCATCTATTTAAGCCATTCAAAAAGATAGAACACAGAAAGATGAACTCCCCAGGTTGATAGGTGCCCAGTATGCTACTGGAGATCAGTGGAGAAATAACTCCAGAAAGAATGAAGACACGAAGCCAAAGTAAAAAAAGCACCCAGGTGTGGCTGTAACAGGTGATGGAAGTAAAGTCCGATGCTGTAAAAAGCAGTATTGCACAGGAACCTAGAATGTTAGCTCCAGGAATCAAGGCAAATTGGAAGTGGTCAAACAGGAGATGGCAAGAGTGAACGTCGACATTCTAGGAATCAGTGAACTAAACTGGACTGGACTGGGTGAATTTAACTCAGATGACCATTTTATCTATTACTGTGGGCAAGAATCCCTTAGAAGAAATGTAGTAGCCACCATAGTCAACAAAAGAGTCCAAAATGCAGTACTTGGATGCAATCTGAAAAATGACAGAATAATCTCTGATCATTTCCAAGGCAAACCATTCAATATCACAGTAATCCAAGTCTATGCCCCAACCAGTAATGCTGAAGAAGCTGAAGTTGAATGGTTCTATGAAGACCTTCAAGACCTTTTAGAACTAACACCCCCCAAAGATGTCTTTTTCATTATAGGGGACTGGAATGCAAAAGTAGGAAGTCAAGAAACACCTGTGGTAACAGGCAAGTTTGGCCCTGGAGTATGGAATGAAGCAGGGCAAAGACTAATAGAGTTTTGCCAAGAGAAAGCACCGGTCATAGCAAACATCCTCTTTCAACAACACAAGAGAAGACTCTACACATGGACATCACCAGATGGTCAACACTGAAATCTGATTATATTCTTTGCAGCCAAAGATGGAGAAGCTCTATACAGTCAGCAAAAACAAGACCAGGAACTTACTGTGGCTCAGATCATGAACTCCTTATTGCCAAATTCAGACTCAAAGAGGAACTAAAAAGCCTCTTGATGAAAGTGAAAGTGGAGAGTGAAAAAGTTAGCTTAAAACTCAGTATTCAGAAAACTAAGATCATGGCATCCAGTCCCATCAATTCATGGCAAATAGATGGAGAAACAATGGAAACAGTGGCAGACTTTATTTTCTTGGGCTCCAAAATCACTGCAGATGGTGATTGCAGCCATGGAATTAAAAGGCACTTGCTCTGTGAAAGAAAAGTTATGACCAACCTAGACAGCATATTAAAAAGCAGAGACATACTTTGCCAACAACGTTCCATCTAGTCAAAGCTATGGTTTTTTCCAGTAGTCAAGTATGGATGTGAGAGCTGGAATATAAAGAAAGCAGAGTGCTGCAGAATTGATGCTTTGTACTGTGGTGTTGAAAAAGACTCTTGGGAGTCCCTTGGACTGCAAGGAGATCCAACCAGTCCATTCTAAAAGAAATCAGTCCTAAATACTCATTGGAAGGACTGATGTTGAAGCTGAAACTCCAATACTTTGAGCACCTGACGCAAAGAACTGACTCATTTGAAAGGACCCCGATGCTGGGAAAGATAGAAGGTGAGAGGAGAAAGGGATGATAGAGGATGAGGTGATTGGATGACATCACTGACTCAATGGACATAAGTTTGAGTAAACTCCAGAAGTTGGTGATGGTCAGGGAGGCCTGACATGCTGTAATCCATGGAGTCACAAAGAATTGAACACGACTGAGAGACTGAACTGAACTGACTTAAGCCATTAAAACTTTTATAGAATGAAGCAATTTAATGCACAATCAAGCTAAAAATATCAATAGCTGTCTTACATATCAGAGCTGTGAATAATCAATTTATAAACTGTAATGAAAAAATAAGAGATCTTGATTGTAATAGAAGTGTACAGTCCTATATAAAGTTATCCTAACAATAATATTTCAATCATTAGAACAGAATAACTAGGTCAGAGACAGAAACATGTAAATATGACATGGTAGTACTTTATAGGAAAAATTCACATTTAAAATTAGTGGAAGAAATGTTATGTATTACATAAATGCTGTTCTAAAATTAAATATGAAGACTAAAAAGCAGTAGTTTAGAGGTAATGTATATTATTTTATAATTTTCTAGTTAGCTTATTCATCCTCTATTATTAAACTTGGCATTAACCTATTAGAAGGCAACTTTACGCTAACTAATGATTTAAATGTTTATAGTTTACCCTGTCATTTTTATTTTTAGAAATTTACTTTAAAATGCTCAACAATCCCTTTGCATTAGGCACTGTTCTAAGAGTTGGTTGTAAAATAATGAACAAAGCAAATATAATTCCTTGTCTAATCAACACTGCTTTCACTGGGCAGACTGATAATTGAATAAGAAGCCAGACAGCCAGAGTATATAATTACAAACCATGATTGAATCTGATGAAAGAGCATAATAAAGGAATCACACATGCATATACATGCACTAACACAGCACATACACAGACAAAATGCAAACAGTTCCAACTGTGAGATGTTTGTCAACATTATGCTCATATATAATGAGATAGACTTAGGTTAGTAACATGAACATTTCTCTGAATAATAATATCAGTGAAAGTTTCCAAATAGTGTGTGTAATCTGTTCCTAATTGTTTATGTCATATGATTCTTAGCTCTTTCTGCAGCATACAATCATTTCTGTATCTTCTCTAAAGATTCTTAACTTATCCTTTAAAGCAAGTGTTTCAAACTGGGTCCAGAAACTTCACATACCATATCAGTTTTTTGAACAGATTGCCCCACAATATTTATCACTGTGCTTTGAAACCAAATGAGAAATCAGTGATCTGTCGAGAAAAATACAGTGGTAGACAATGAGGAGCACACAGCTAGGGGCTATATATAGCAGTTATTTATACGGGAGGAATGATGAGATATAAAGGGTGAAAGGAAGAGTTCTTGTGCCGTCACTAACTCCTTGTTGTTGTTCAGTCGCTCAGTCGACTATTTGTGACCCCATGGGCTGCAGGATGTCTGACTTCCCTGTCCTTCAATATCTCCTGGAACTTGAGCAAACTCAGTCCATTGAGTTGATGATGCCGTCCAACCATCTAATCCTCTGTTGCTCCCTTCTCCTCCTCCCCTCAATCTTTCCCAGCATCAGGATCTTTTCCAATGGGTTGGCTCTTTGCATCAGGTGCCCAAAATATTGGAGCTTCAGCTTCAGCATCAGTTCTTCCAATGAATATTCAGGATTGATTTCTTTTAGGATTGACTGAGTTGGTCTCTTTGCTGTCCAAGGGACTCTCAAGAGTTTTCTTCAGCACCATGGTTCAAAAGAATCAGTCTTATTTATGGTCCAACTCTCACATCTGTACAGGACTACTGAAAAAAGCATAATTTTGATGTTATGCATCTTTGTTGACAAAGTGTTGTCTCTACTTTTCAATATGCTGTCCAGGTTTGTCATAGCTTTTCTTCCAAGGATCAAGCATCTTTTAATTTCATGGCTACAGTCACTCTCTGCAGTGATATTGGAACACAAGAAGATAAAGCCTGTCACTGTTTCCATTGTTTTCCCCATCTATTTGCCATGAAGTGATGGGACCAGATGTCAGGATCTTAGTTCTCTGAATGTTGAGTTTTAAGCCAGCTTTTACATTCTTTTCTTTCACTTGCATCAAGAGGCTCTTTAGTTCCTCTTTGCTGTCTCCCATCACCGTGGAATCCTAGTTTGTAACCAGAAATTAGGATTAACATGTATATCCCTTGGATGGGTGAGTGGGGGAGCATTTTCAATATACTTATTAGCCTCCTAAATTAATTGTGAGTATCTTGATGCTATTTACATTTTTATTCTGTGACAGAAATTGTATAAGATGGTTAATGTCTACTTCTGTAGTATTTAATAGAATTTATCATAAAGGTATCTATACCAATTTGCCTTTATTTTTACAGAACTGTTTGAAAGTATATAGTAAATTAATTTCTTTTCTTTATTATTTATAGATCCATCTATTTTTCTGTATTTATTTTTGTGAATATTTTGAAGTGTTACTTGGTTCAGGAAAGATTACGGAAATTGCTTACAGAAGGCTTAAAATGGATGCTATACTAACTGCTCACCTGGGCTTCCTTCCATTTCTTCTAGAAATCAGATACTGTTGTTCCTGTGGCTATGTAGTATCATTTGGCAATTTGGGTTCTCTCTAGATATTACAGATATTCTATTCTTTCCTTGAATCACAAAAGAACTGGTTGATAAGACTGACTACGGCTTGCATGCTTACCAGTGTATCTCTAGTTCTGGAGCTCCAGTTTTCAGCTGGAATATTCATTTGAAAAAGACTTTGCATGTTTTGCTTCATGAATGTTTGTGCTGATTACAATGTGAGAGCTTACTTCTATGGTTACACAAACTTATTTTCACAGTATGTATTTTTGAACACATGGCCGTAATGTACTCATAATAAAAAAATTATATGTGCAGTGACAAAACATTATATGCACCTTTTAGAGATATTTGTTGCTGGTTAAGTGTTTACTCATAAAGATCCTTGCATATTTAGAGTTATTATTTCTGCAAATTACAATCAATAATTTTTCAAGAGAAAATTGCAAATCCATGCTATAGACTGTATACAGAATAATAAATTTAAATAGCATAACAAGCACTACTGAATTTACCCCAAGGCATCAGAAGATACTAAAATAAAACTTAAGCTGGATTTGAATTTTTGAAAAGAGTCATTTGCCTTTTAGTCCTCTGTAAATTAATGAATTCTTTCTTGATTATAGAAGAAATAAACCTAGGGAAATCTGCTGTATGGGCTTCTCCCATACTTTTACTGAGGTGACAAGAGCGTTGCCTCCAGCCCATTTGCAATCCCTGTCTGGTACTCAGGCAGTACCACTTTTTTGTTGGTTTGTTTATGTAAAGTCAGAGCGATGCCTGGATGCTCCAAGCCTTTCAGCCAGTAGCAACATACAAGGAAAGGATGAAGAAGGAAAATTTTTAGAATGTATGATATAAATTAACACTGGTATGGGTTTGAGGCCTCTGAGATATGAATACTTAAGCTGTTCAAGGAGCCGAAAAAGCAACAAGCAAGTGGTAAGTAATGAAAACTTTCAATAATTAACAGTCCCACTACCTTGGCTGTAACAGGCAAAATACTCTGCATGCTATTATATGCCCTGTGATTCATCCCATCCCCATGAGACAGAGATTAATGCTGCAATACCAAAGAGGGAAAATGTGATTACATCAGATTTTATTGTAATACCATTATCGATGTGTTGTCATAATAATATAGGATGCACATTGCTTTACTCTAGTAAGTTTTTATTTTTCTACATTTCCCCCTAGAGATTTGAGAACCTCTATGTCTATAAAATTGCAACCTTGAGTCGGCAATTGGAAAGGCCTATCTATTGTTCTAAAGTTACTTTCAATCTGACTATAGAGGTAGGCATAAACTATCATCGTGATAGAATGCTGACCCTTGGTACTATAAATTGCCCATCACTGGGCTCCTGCCTTGAGTGTGCCTTATCTGGTCACACACTGAGATTCTCCCCCCATCATAGTCGTTTTTATTCATGAGATGAAATGGATTCTGCAGTATTATAGATTTCAAACCTAACCAAAACGCAATGAAGACTGCCTTCCTCATACCACTCACTTTAAAATAGAAAACATATTTCAATTAGTCTTGTTAAAGTAAAACCAAAACACTTTTGACTTTTTTAGAGGTTTCTACTGTCCCAGCATTGATTGCATTTAAAAGATGCACCTCCCTCTCACGTTTTTGTTTGTTCATTTGCCAGTACTAGTATTTTGTTAATATAATCAAACTTCTTCACAAATTATTACTTAATATACAGATTTGGATGTCTTCTTTATGTAATAGGCACCTTTATGTAATAGGGTGACACAAAAGGGGACACAAACGGGCTTCCTGAGTAGCTCAGCTGGTAAAGAATCTGCCTGCAATGCAGGAGACCCTGGTTTGATTCCTGGGTCAGGAAGTTCCCCTGGAGAAGGGATAGGCTTCAATATTCTTGGTTTTCTCTGGTGGTTCAGACCATAAAGACTTTACCTGAAATGCAGGAGAACTGGATTCAATCCCCAGTTTGGGAAGATTCCCTGGAGAAGAGTATGGCAACACCTACCAGTATTCTTGCCTGGAGAATCCCCATGGACAGAGGATCCTGGCAGCTATATAAAGTCCATGGGGTCTCAAAGAGTTGGACAGGACTGAGCAACTAAGCACACACACAAATATTACTCCTTGCCAACTCTTCCATTTCTTATGTGTCTCTCACTAGGCCAGTTCATCTGTTCTCATGGCTTGTATACTACTACTCCTTGCCAACTCTTCCATTTCTTACGTGTCTCTCACTAGGCCAGTTCATCTGTTCTCATGGCTTGTATACTACCCACGTGGGGATAGTTTCCAAGTTTGTGTCTCTGGCTCAAATCTCTTCTGACTTCAGACTCCTATATGGTTAACATAGCATCTCAAAGCTATCTCACACTTCACACATTCAAAGTGAAACTCTTGGTTTCCCTTCAAACCTGCAGATGTGTATAAGAGACAGCTCTAGTACTTTGGCCACCTCATGCGAAGAGTTGACTCATTGGAAAAGACTCTGATGCTGAGATGAATTGGGGGCAGAAGGAGAAGGGGACGGCAGAGGATGAGATGGCTGGATGGCATCATGGACTCGATGGACGTGAGTCTGAGTGAACTCTGGGAGATGGTGACGGACTGGGAGGCCTGGCATGCTGCGATTCATGGGATCTCAAAGAGTCAGACACGACTGAGTGACTGAACTGAACTGATTAGTAGTTTATATATGATTATATGTTTAATTACATATTCCTTTCCATTTATTTTCATTTCTATGACTTGCATTTTCTTATTTTTGACTTAATTTTATTTTCTGTAATATATAAAACATTGATATGGTTGAAAAAGCAAACTTTTCCTAGTATCTAGAAATTCCAGTCTATGGAATTCCATTAATCCCAGAATGAAAGGTGATATAATGTGTGCTCACTCTTTTGCTATCAACGTTATAGCTTCTTGACAAGAGCAGATTTTTTTTCTTTTCTTATAGCCTCATTCTTTCTTTCACAAGAATATTTTTAATAGTACATTAGAAGTTTTATAGTTGTATTACAAGAAGCCTTACAGATCTCTAAGCTATCAGATTGCCAGAATAGGATTTCTCAGGACTGTGTCTGTCTCTAGGCTCAGAATTTAGGACAAGCTTTCTGCTTCTTAGTTTCTTAACAAATGGCTATTGAATGAAGACATAAATTGTCCATTTCTATGTTATATATTTCTTATCACTAAAGAACAGGGTTTCTTAACAGTGATGTTACTGACATTTTGGTTGGAATGATTCTTTGGTGTAAGTGCTGTCTTTTGCATTACACAATATTTGGCAGCATATCTGACCTCTGACTACTAGATGCCAATAGTCTCAGTTATGCCATTCAAATAATTCTCCAGACATTGTTAAATATCCCTTGAAGGAGAAATTATTCCCAGAAAAATTGATGCTAGATTATGTAAGAATATGTTTTGTTATGTTGATAATGACAATATTTTTATACTTTGGTCAACATAGTTGATGTTTGTGATGAGAAAGAAATTACATGCAGTTAATTCTTGACTTGATCAAATCTCTTCATGACACTTCATTGAGGAGTATCTATGCCAGAGAAAGATATCCTTCTAAACCCCTTACAAGTGATAAAAACAGGCCGATGGGCTTCAGGAAACATACTTTCTGCCACATGACTGTGATCAATACCAGTTAATTTAGAGAGCTTTTCTGCCCAGCATCCTCTTCATTCTCTTCTGAGACAGTCAGCATCGCCCTTGCCCCTCCCAGCACAAGTCAACCACAGCACCAATTTCTGCAAGACACTTAGTGTCAGTCTTAAATAAGCAGTTGGACACAACTATATGACAAGGATTTATTGGTTCTGGTGACAAAGGAAATGAAAACTCTTGCTGTGAAAAGTCTGATAAGCCCCATAGTGAGGTTTGTACACTCATTAATGCAACTTTCACGTTTTGGCCAAAATATTCACTTCTTTCCTCCATCAGTGTATCACTGTTTCTACTGACTGATATTTTTAAACCCATCAATTATTTAAGAGTAAGGAAAGCATTATTAATGTGTCAGAAATAAACTCTTTTGGAGAAAGTATTCCTCTCAGAGAAGAGCTGGGGGCAAATACACACACAGAGTCAGGATCCCCTGACTCTTATTAAATTGCTTAGCGAAGCACAGTTTTTGTTTTAGCCAGCCAGCATCAGTTGAGTGTAAATTTTGCACTTTGACATACCAACGAGACACAGGGCATGTCTCACTAGTAGCTTGTCATTAGAGTGGCAAAAGTAGGGCATTTTTGAGCGTGAAAGGGACACTAATAATAAATGTACTGAATAACAGGCATAACCAAGAAGATCCAAGGCAAACCAAGATGAATTGGCTCCAAATTTTATAATAAAATGGGGAATATAAGTCATCTAATTGACCAGACTTTTCTGGCCTTGAACTTAGAGGTATAACAGATAAAATGTTTTGATTTATTTGGGGCAGGCAGAAGAATGGTAACTTCCTGTGTGCTGGAGACAGGGTGGGAGGAGAGACCATTTGTGGGAGATCTCGGAGTAACAACTGGCCATTGTTTGAGGACCAGCTGTCTGTTATCCATGTGAAATAGAGCATGGCCCCATTCTGTGTCTTCTAGAGTTCTCATAACCTTCTAAGTGAAACAATGCTTTACAAATCAAATGCTGTAACATGCTGTAACTTAGTGATGCATTGCTGATATTGTCATTAAGACTAGATGAGCCCAGTTCAAAGTTATTTATTGAGCATGTCACATGTGCCAGGTGCCTTTCATCATGACTCAAACAGACTGCTTCTCTTCATGAAGTGGACAATCTGTGTAAGGAGACTGCGGCATAGAGTTTTCACTTTAGGGGAGCTGGGCTTCCTTGGTGGCTCAGATGGTAAAGAATCTGCCTGCAATGCAGGAGATCTGGGTTTGATCCCTGGGTCAGGAAGAGCTCCCAGAAAAGGAAATGGCTACCCACTCCAGTATTCTTGCCTGGAGAATTCCATGAGCAGAGAAGCCTGGTGGGCTACAGACATGGGGTTGTAAAATGTTAGACATGACTGAGCAGCTAACAACCCATGCCATCATATCATGTGCATACATGAGCTCATATGCTCATCAGTTCACTGTATGAATTACCTCATCATTTTCTGTTTTCTTCTTCTGTATTTTATGGATAATATAAATAATAATTGTTTCAAAGATATGCATCCACTTTCATCATCGCTCTTTCCCAATCTATCCTTTCACTTCTGCTTTACTATATAAATTGCCATACAGGTTCAGAGGGTACTACCCTGGAAGAATCCTCAGAGAACATCTAGATTAACTCTTTATTTCTTAGAGAGACACTGTGTTTCTGGATGATGGTAGCAGGGGCAGATGTGGGGAGGGTTTGTAGGAGAGCAATTGAGGTCACCTGCCTGCTTATTACGTAGCTGTTATTGACTTTCCTCACAATACTCTTCCCCCTTCCCCTCCCTTCATGTTTTTCCACATCTTGAATTTTATTCATCCCCTTTGTTCTGGAATGTTAGTGATTATGGTTACTGTCCTTAAAAAATCTCTGGTCCAGGATACTATGAATATAGTCATTTATAGAAGAAATGGGTGCTTGTCCATTTCCCTGGGCATGCACTGAAGAATTGATGCTTTTGAATTCTGGTGCTGGAGAAGATTCTTAAGAGTCTCTTAGACAGCAAGGAGGTCAAACCAGTCAATCCCAAAAGAAATCAACCCTTAGTATTCATTGGAAGGACTGATGCTGAAGTTCCAATATTTTGGCCACCTGATGCAAAGTGCTTTGCAAAGATCCTTTGGAAAAGATCCTGCTGTTGGGAAAGATTGAGGGCAGGAGGAAAAGGGGACAACCGAGGATAAGACGGTTGTATGGCATCACTGATTCAATGGACATGAGTTTGAGCAAACTTCAAAAAGTGAAGAACGGGAAGCCTGGAGTGCTGCAATCCATGGGGTCTCAAAGAGCTGGACGTGACTAGCCACTGAACAACAGCAACAATAATTCTCTCAGAATCCCCTTTGTTTAGATGGTTGATGTGGGCCCTTTGCAGCCTCTGGCCTTGACCATCTCTTTTTATCAACTAGGTTAGGATTTTATGTTTCCAAGAAAAGTTGAGCTATCAATATTTATTAATTATTGTAGATTAATTATTATTAATCCTCATGGAGCAATTGTGACTCATTTTGGTGAAAATCCCAACTCTAAAGAAAAACTGGATGCTGTTAATATTCTCATTGCTGAGCAATAGGCTATTTTCTTTTGTGTCTCTGACTAAAAAATAAAATGACACTTGGAACAGATTTTTTTTTCCCTTAGAGATGATTAATGCCATGGCCAAGATTTATTTCTTGGCTGAAGCTTCAGGGCAGATGGATCAGGCAAAGACACAGGGAATATTAAGCTACTTGGCATCCTTTTATCAAATTCGTTGACATATTTTTTGACTCAGGGAATATCCTCTTAAGTTCACACTTGGGTATGACAGGTTGACAATGACTAAACTATAAATTCACAAGCTCTCCTGGTATAACAGATGAGTCTACAGACTAGCTATTAGTAGGTGCAAACTAAAGCAAGTGTTTTATCAAGGTGGAGAGCATGTGCTCTGGCCCAAATTAAGTGTGTGCTAAGTCGCTTCAGTCGTATCTGACTCTTTGTGACCCTATGGACTTTAGCCCCTCAGACTCCTCTGTCCACAGGATTCTCCAGGCAAGAATATAGGAGAGGGTTGCTATGCCCTCCTCCAGAGGATCCTCCCAGCCCAGGGACCTTTTATGTCTCCTGCATTGGCAGACACATTCTTTACCACTAGCTGTCTGTGCTTAATTTCTGATCTAGTGTTCCAGTTATATAACCATAAAAAAGTTAATTTTGCTGTCTCACCTGTAGAAAGGAGTTGATGATAGCATTTATTGAAAAAGGCTTTATCAGGCTGTTCTGAGAGTTAAATTAGTGATTGCATAGGAAGCCCTTAGAATGGTGCCCAGTACACAATAAAACTCAATTAGGGTTAGTTCTTATTAAACACCTGTTCTTGTCAAAGTTGTTCCAAATCATCCTTTGCCACAGGCCTCTCTTGATTACTTTCTTTCATATCCTTTGCTTTTCTCTGGTGCCATGGAAAGATTAGATGTTTAGAAGCTGACAACCTTGGCTCCAAATCCTGACAGTTATGATTGCTAACAAAGTGACTGGGGCAGGATACATAACTACTTAAACCTTTGTTCCATGTCTATAAAATTCAGACAAAGTAAGCCAATCTTTGCCTTAGAGCAGAAGTTCTCAAGCTGGATGGACCCTAGCTCAGGCCACAGCCCATCTCATTGTTATGACTGACTGCTTCTCAGCGTTCAGACTTATGTAGCTCTTTCTTGGAGAAGTTTTCTCTGCCCCTCTGCCTATTTCCTATTACTGCATTGGTTTTCTTAACATCAGAACACACGTTACAACCTGTAATTGTAGCATTGTTTGTTTCCTTATACTCTGTATCCTATCAGAGTATAAGGGCTCGGAGTGAAGAAATATTGTGCAGAATCTATCGTGTTATCTGGCACACAGTAGGTACAATAAGTAAATATTAATTGCATGAATTTTTCTTTTTTTGCCTTTTTAAAAAGTTTTTGATTGGAAGAAATTGCTTTACAATATTGTGTTGGTTTCTGCCATATATCAACATGAATCAGCCATAGGTGTACATATGTCTCCTCCCTCCTGAATCTCCCTTCCACCACCCCCACCATCCCATGCCACCATTCTAGGTTTTCACAGAGCACCTGATTTGAGCTGCTTGCTTCATACAGCCATCTATTTACATATGGTAATTTATTCATTTCCAGGCTGCCCTCTCAACTCGTCCCACCCTCTCCTTCCTCCACTGGATCCACAAGTCTGTTCTCTCTGTCTGCATCTCTATTGCTGCCCTGCAAATAAGCTCATCAGTACCATCATGCTAGATCCAATTATATGCATTAATATGATTTTTTTCTCTTTATGACTTACTTCACTCTGTATAACCAGGCTCTAGATTCATCCACTTCATTAGGACTGACTTAAATATGTTCTTTTTGGCTGAGTAATATTCCATTGTATATATGTACCACAACATTTTATCCAGTTAATGACTTTTTCTTAAGTGTCAATGAAAAAATAAAAAACTGAGGAAAATACCAACCTGCTTAACAATAATAAGATTAACTTGTGTGGCAGCCATACAGGAGTGGGGCAAATTCACAGGTACCTTGCCAGGGCTCCTCTCTTTCCTGTAGGGTCTTTGCCAGCTTACACACAGCTGGGGTACCCTTGCTTCCTGCTTCTGGATATCATGGACTTTTTCCTTAGCCAGGATAAAAGGCTCAGGCTAAAATCTTCTGATTTCTCTGTCTCCTTACTCTGCATTGGTTTCTGAACATCACACACATTTGTATGAACATTATTGATCAACAAAGAATAGAACTTCCCATTTTCCAGAGCATCCTATTTTTCATTCAGTGCTGGATATTCTTATTTTTCAAGACTCTCCTCCCTCATCATATCAAACATGTTAGAGTGAATTAAGATCCTGCATTTAATACAACACTCTTACTCTAAGATATATTAGAAGACGTTTTTATAATTTGCTCTTGGAATGTTTGGTTTTGACTAACATTTCATTTTGATTAGCTTCTAAAAGAAAGAGAGACATGAGATCTATCAGTATAGACAGACAGCTTTACAGTTTTGAAGGAGGCAGAGTGAATAAATAATTACCCAAGTACTCATTAAATCAGTGCCTTTAGAGTTACTGTTTTTGGATTTTACTTCAGAAATAATTTTGGTAGGACTTTTATCTTTAATTCTTAAAAGCCTATGGCTTTATTGTTTAGAGTGTCCAGATTTATTAAATGGTGTTGTTCAGTCACTAAGTTGTGTCTGACTCTTTGCATCTCATGAACTGCAGCATGCCAGGCTTCCATGTTGTTAGAAGGCAGTGTATTGTGTCATTTAAAGAAATGAACTGCTTTATGAAGTAGCAAGCTAGGCATTGCTAGGATTTGTGCTGGCTTTATGGAATGTTATTACCTCCTTGGATTTTGTGAAGCACACAGCACCTGTCAGCTTTAACAATCCTGACCTGGAAAATATACCAAAATATTGATTTTCCAAGCTAAGAAACTATATACATTTGGCTGATATTCAGGTGAGCTATGATGATAGTTTGACATGATTTTGACAACTGAGTCAGTTGCTCTTTCTGGCTCACACTACAAAGGTCCACTTCAGCTAAGCAAGGGCCCTAATGTCTGTACACGGATTGCAAGTGGTTTTGAGTGTGAAAACACACACACACATAAACACACACAATTGAAACTCTGCAGAAGAGGTTTGGGCCCAAGTTGAATTCTGCCCACAAATCTGATGCAATTTCATGGTCAAAATACATTCTGTCAAAACAGATTCATTTTCTCCTCAAAATGAAACTGTTGGGGCTAATCAAGTCCTTTTTGTCTAATATTGTATCTATTGAGAGGGAATGAGTTTAAAGAAATCTCTGATGATTCTAAGGGAAACGTGTGCCAGTCATTGGGAAACACACCATGGATGGCTGAGTAGAGTTATGCACCATGAGTGGCTGAGTAGAGTTATGCACTAGCCCTCTTTGTTCTAAGGTGCTGTGATTGCCGATAAAGTGCTGGTCACTCAGTCGTGTCTGACTCTTTTGCGACCCCATGGACTGTAGCCTGCCTGGCTTCTCTGTCCATGGAATTCTCCAGGCAAGAATACTGAAGTGGGTAGCCTCCCTTTTCCAAGAGATCTTCCTAGCTCAGGAATCGAACCCAGGTCTTCTGCACTCCAGGCAGATTCTTTACCATCTGAGCCACTAGGGATTGTTGGTTAAAAAACTGCTAAATGGAAAAGGAGACATTGCCGGGGTTCAGCCCCAGTGGATCCAGGGTGATTCAAAGGGGAGACGAATAGGCAAGGAAAAACTTATTTGTTTATTTAATTAGAAATATAAGATTAGATTAGGAAGAAACAATGTAGTAGGAAAATTAAGTGGAGAAAAGATTCTTAATAACTTGGTTTACGTGGAAAACCAATAAAGTTCCAGACAAGGAACTTGCACCATCTATGTTAGGCTACCGGCGCCCGTTTGAATACCGGAGAGTGCCCCACCTTGGGCTCTCTCTCTTATGGATCTTAGAAGCCAGGGCAAGTAAGTAGACATGGCGAGCCTCCACGCCCTAGCTGGGAATTCAGCCTCAAATCAGAGTAAAGAGGAGACACGGGGGAAACCAGTCCTTCCAGTGACTGGCTCGGCCTCTATTGTCTAGAAAGGCCTTTTATACCTTTTTGATTGTACATAGAGATCAATGGGCAATATAAAATTATGCAGCGTAAGCAGCCCAGACTCTTATCAAAACCAGGCTTTTCTCTCTGCATGCCTAGTTGTATACACAAGTCTTAGGTGCTTTACATCATCTTCTGGCCAAAAGGGTCAATTAACATTTTACAGCCTTTTTTCTGATAAGAGTTTGTCAACCAGAAGGTTTATTTGTGTTGATCTTCCCAAAGTCTGGTGCCACTCTCAGAAAGCACTAAATAAAGTTACATTCTTACATAGCAAAGATACAGCAATTTATAACAAGTAAAGGGAGTACAGTGACATATAACAGAAGAAAATTAATTAACTCAAAATTCTAGTGTTGCTAACATCAAAACTACTATATACTTTTTTCTATAACCCATTTACATTGATTAACATCCTCCCAGGTGCCTAAAAGATAAAGAATATTGAGGCCTGGCAGCAGTCATTGAGTCAACAGTGAAAACCCTCTACCAATATAATTTTTAACTTTTTAGAAAAGGCTCTGTATCTTTAAGATGCTTTTAAGCTTTGTGCCTCTCTTGGCTTGGGGGCTGTAAGCAATTCACAAGCTGTAAAAGTCCAGGGGAACTTGTTAGGTAAGCTAGAGAGTTATCAGAGGGGGGTTGAGCTGAAACATCCTTTTCAAATGCATAAGACTAAAGCCCTGAGTTAACTTTTTCCAGAGTGTGTCAGAAAAGTGGAAAAGCAGAGTACAAAAACTGGCAGATTTTGGTTTTTGGGGTACATGCTCAGGAAATACCAGGGGGAAACCCTGAGATTTGACTCACCTTGCCCATCAGACCTCTGCCGCATGACTTTGTCACGAGTGGGATTCCTCACGCTGGCTCCCGGCAAGACATCGTCCTCTGGAACTAGGAATGGAGTAAATGAAAGCTGAGGAGGACTCTCCCTCTCTCTCACGCCTGCACCTCTTTTCTCTCCCTGCTGACTGGCTTTCCCTGTGACTCGGAAGGGCCTGGCAGGAGATGTCTGCCCCACAACTTTCAAGTTTACAGCTTCTCTATTCCAGATACCAGACCACAATGGGATTGAAATCTCTAGCCATAACTTAAAATTCCTAAAAAATGGACTGGGATCAGCCCAGGACAAGGATCTTCCATGTAACCTGACTGCAAGCAGCCCGCTTACTGACTTGGGTAGACAGTTCCAGGAAAATACTGTGTCTTTGGTTTATAGCCTAGGAGAACTTCTTAAAAGATGTCCACTACTCTATCATTTTACTAAAAATAATTGAGATAGGAAATTTACATTCTAAAAAAGAAATTTCATTATATATTAATCTTGTGCAGAAACACAGGTAATGAAAGCAAAAGATAATGAAAACTCTTTGCATTTTGCCTCAACAGAAAGTACAATTAAGCTACTTCCCAAAATAATAATAAACATAGTTTGTCTTTATCTAACGCCTACCATTTGCATGCCTTCAAGCATTCTCATGATTAACTCAAAGACAACCTGGGTTGACTTATTAATATTTTGCTACAAATAAGACTGCGAAGCTGGAATGATCCCCTGGAGAGACTTTCAGACAGAGGTGGCTATACCACTGCCCTAAACAATCACCTTTGATACATGGGACACACTCAGAACTCCCAAGAAAAAGGATGGAAACACATAAGTGCTGACCAAATTAATATTGGATGAAGTTGCTTCTTAGTCTTTGGAGTTTAGATGAGGGGAAAGAATCTCACTAACCTGTCCCAGTGTGCTAAGTTCTGTAGCCACTGGTTAACTGTCCCTCCTCCCCTATTTGCTCCATAGGGGCTTCCCAGGTGGCCAGGTGGCACTAGTGGTAAAGAACCCACCTGCCCATGCAGGATACTAAGAGACTTGGGTTAGATCCCTGAGTTGGGAAGATCTCCTGGAGGAGGGCATGGCAAACCACTCCAGTATTCTTGCCTGGAGAATGTCATGGACAAAGGAGCCTAGCGGGTGATCGTTCATAGGGATGCAAACAGTTGGGAACAACTGAAGTGATTTAGCATGCAAGCTTCAAATATTTCTAAAATCCCTGCTGCTTCTTCATCTAAATAGACCTTATCACATCTTGGCAGATTTACTGAAAAACTAGTTTTTATAAATTATTCATTCTTTAATGAGCAAACATTTGTAAAGTCCATTCGGTTTTGGTTGCCCATGGGAATGAGGAAATAGAGAAGACACACTTCCTGCTCAGGAGAGGCTCTACTGGACTATTTTCTGATTTAATTTGAACCAATTCTTACCATTATGATTTCACTGATTTCTTGCTAAGGAAAGAATTTTCAAGGGAGCTATAGGCTAAGCCTCAGCTGGACTGGAAGCTGCTTTGGTTCAGTTCAGTCACTCACTCATGTCCAACTCTTTGCGACCCCATGGATTGCAGCACTCCAGGCCTCCCTGTACATCACCAACTCCTGGAGTTTACTCAAACTCATGTCCATTGTGTCGATGATGTCATCCAACCATCTCATTCTCTTTTATCCTCTTCTCCTCCTGCCTTCAAACTTTCCCAGCATCAGGGTCTTTTCAAATGAGTAAGTTCTTTGTATCAGGTGGGCAAAGTATTGGAGTTTCAGCTTCAGAATCAGTCCTTCCAATGAAGGACTGTTTTGGATCACAGCCTTACAATAGCTTTGATTAGTCAGATACATTTTTATTAAAGGTCAGTAGTTCTTATCATTTAATTATGAGTCTTGTTTCTGCCAGTTTCTTGTGTGTGAGTGTGTGCATGTACACGCACATGGCTGCTTTGGGTTGACATTAGGGCATAAAGTTTTTACTTCTCCCAAGTATCTGAAATGCTTGTTTTACTTACTCTTACCAACCTACTCTTCTTGATCAGGGCTCCTCAGGTACAATCAGATAAAAAATAATTGCAAGAGCTTTTGTGATATTTTGTGATACTTTAAAAGATCAGTCTTCCCAGGTGGCACCAGTGGTAAAGAATCTGTCTGCCAATGCAGGAGACCTAAGAGATGTGGGTTTGATCCCTGGGTCAGGATGAATCCCTGGAGTAGGAAATGGAAACCCACTTCAGTATTCTTGCCCAGAAAATTTCATGGACAGAGGAGCCAGTAGAGTACTGTCTATGTGGCTGAGAAGAGCCAGATAGAAATGAATGACTGAGCACACATGCACACACACACACATGTACACATACTTTACAAGATAAGGATACAATGGAAGACTTTTATTTGATGATCAGCTTGTGACTAATTTAGAAAATAGAAGAAATCGGGCTAAACATCCCTCCGCCTTATGTCTCCCACTCTGTTCACTCATCTACAAGTGCACACAGTCATCCTGCTCTTCCTTCTCTCCCACGTGATAAGAAGCCCCCCTGCTCATGTTCCATGTTCTGGACGTGCTCCTGTAGGACTTGGCTCTGTCTAAAACCTCACGTGATAAAAAACACAAATGGGACAATATGCACATCTGATAATAGACACACGTCTCTTTCATCTTAAAAGAAAAAAAAAAGTTCACCCATCTCTTCTGCAGTTCACTATTTGCACCAGCCACAGCAGTGTCTTTTCTCTTCCCCCTGGATGTCTGCTCCCTTCCTGTTTAAACCTCAGTCAACTTTAAGGCACTTCTGATATTCTCATCACCTGATTGAAACTGCCCTATCGCCTCAGAGTTGCCATGAGAGATGTTTCCATCTCTAACCTTCTTGTCCTTGATTCTGTTCTTCATACTTTTGACCACTCTCACAATTCCAAACCTAACTCCTCCTAACTTTAGGGGCACCATCCTCTTTGGGTTCCGCCCTGTTGTTTTTCCAGCAGTGATGTCCTGCATGTGACTTCTTCCTTACCCATTTTTCTCACTACACCATCATTCTAAGTCTCCCTAATCTCTGTCTTCTTTCCACATTTCTCTTCTCGTGCACCAGCCACACGTGTGCAACTCTGGATATTTGTACTTCCCCACCTGGATACCCCATGAGTCTCAAATCAACATGTCCATCTGGTTCCATCTACTCACACATCATCTGCCCACACGTGCTCATCTTCCTATGTTCCCTACTGCAGTGAACAAAACTACTTTAAATGTAGTTTCTTAGTCCAAAAACTTTAGAGTCACCCACTTCTTTCTTCACGTTCACCCCAAACATTGGGTCAGTTCAGTTCAGTTCAGTCGCTCAGTCGTGTCCAACTCTGTGACCCCATAGACTGCAACATACCAGGCCTCCTTGTCCATCACCAACTCCTACAGTTCACTCAAACTCATGTACATTGAGTCAGTGATGCCATCCAATGATCCCATTCTCTGCCATCCCCTTCACCTCCTGCCTCCAATCTTTCCCAGCATCAGGGTCTTTTCAGATGAGTCAGTTCTTCACATCAGGTGGCCAAAGTATTGGAGTTTCAGCTTCAGCATCATTCCTTCCAAAGAAATCCCAGGGTTGATCTCCTTTAGAATGGACTGGTTTGATCTCCTTGCAGTTCGTGGGACTCTCAAGAGTCTTCTCCAACACCACAGTTTAAAAACATCAATTCTTTGGCACTCAGCTTTCTTTATAGTCCAACTCTCACATTTGTACATGACTACTGGAAAAACCATATCTTTGACTAGACGGACCTTTGTTGGTGAAGTAATGTCTCTGCTTTTTAACATTGGGTCAGACGATGGAATTTACCCTTCAAAGATCCTGTGACTTATTTAGTTCTCAACTGTACCTTGGCTGGATTATAAAAGCCACAGTAAGCAGTCTCATTTAATTGATTCCAGCCTTTACCCTCATATCCATCCAATTTCACTGAAGCCTAGATAATCTTCCAGAAACGCAAATGTGGTGATGTCAATTCCCTGCTTAAAATTCTTTGAAAGCCTTCAGTCCTGCAGATTGAAGTCCGTTCTCTTTAGCATTGTTCGCACTGAGTTAATCTTTTGCTTATGGCTCCCACTTCACTTTCTATCAGCTCCTCACTCTTAGCTTCTCAGCTGCATGCTCTGTGGCTTGAGAAAAGAAAAAATCTTTAAAAACCTTATCTCCATCATTTCAGTCCATAAGAACTTCATTTCCTCTTACAGATTTGCCAAAATGAAAATAGCAAGTCTGATCCCCAGTAACATGATCAGCCAGTCATTTGCCTCGGTATGAAAATGTCTCAGTTTCTGATGTCCTTGGTTATTTCAGCTTCTCTATTCTTGCCCCCATTGCCCAGAAGAGAGTCATTCAGAGACTGGAGCACTGACAGTGATGAAACAGGTAGGTTCTAGACCTGGAAATTAGCAGACCCACTCATTCATTCTTTTGTCTGATCCTGTTGTATTGTTCCGTGGAACTTGAAGATTGGTTTCCTGGCTACTTGGTAATCGATCAGTCCAAGCTCATGGTGGTTACTCATTGATTAGCACAAGTATGTGTTAAGGTTTCAGATCCACATTATTTTGCATATGCTAATCCCATGCATAGAATTTTCTCCCAACTCCATGTTCTGTTTACCTGGTTCAGCACCTGGTGAATTCACTTGCTTCCAGACGCAGCTCACATGCCTCCTCCTTGGTTCCCTCTCCCTCACACTCCCTCTTCTCAATGACAGTTAATTACTTGCTCAAAGCTCACACAGTACCATGCACATCCCTTTGCATTGCAGTTAACACAGTGTGTGCTGAAGACCACACTGGGTTTCTGTTTCTCTTTCTGCACTTGAATGAATTCTTCATCATCATTCTCTGAGTTTCCATCATCACTGTTTTCAATGTCTAGTGTGGTGCTTGCCGTGGAGTCATTGCTCAGTAAATGTCTATCAGAAGAAATTAAGGGGACCTATGTATACTGTTGCCTAACTACATTTACAGAGACATTTCAAATATAATCACAAGGCATTGGAATGGAACAGAACCTTTGGAATCACTCGAGAGTGGTGTTAAATGTTTCTTAACGAAAACCTTTAAACAAAGGTATGTAGATGAATGAAAGGAATGTATGGAAGATTCCACCGGAGCTCTTTTGGTTTCCCAGGGTTGGCTGATGCCTGTAATGTAGATTTGATAATGAGCCCTGAGTGGAACAGATTTGCTCTTTCAAGCCCTTTGTACTAGGCTGCCTTGGCCTCTTTAAGGAGAACTCTTAGGCTTGTGTGACAAGTATTTCCCCAGGCCATGGCAATGTGGGACATTATTCAGTTTGTCACTTCCCCCTCATGCTCCCAGTTGATTGATATACTGGCACTATGGTTCTGATGAAATCTCTCCCATAGATTCAGATGCAAGATGGTCTTAGGCATGGCACTACCCACTCTCTCCACGTGGCAGAAGTCTCTCTGCACCACTCCCTGGCTCCAGGGTAAGGAGGTGATGGCTGACGACTCTGAGCAGAGCAGTGCCTGGCAGCATGCGACTACAGGACATGCCCCACTCTGTAGCCCCCCCAACACACCTGCTCTTTCAGGACTTAGTTTCTAGCAGTCAGTGTTGGGGTTGGCTCTTTCACCAGTTTCAATAGCTTGAGGGCTGAACTCAGAGTTAGGGCTACTGAGAATTCTTGTCTCTCTTCTTTCCCACTTGGACAGCTATTTCCTACTTTTTATTGCAGATGAGATGTTCAGATGGCATCACTGACTCAATGGACATGAGTTTGAGTCAACTTTGGGAGTTGGTGATGGACAGGGAGGCCTGGTGTGCTGCAGTCCATGGGTCGAAAAGAGTCAGACATGACTGAGTGTCTGAACTGATAAACACTGCACTAGATTTTTCTATTCAAGAATCAAACAAGGTGTGTTTGTGTATAAGCATCAGTATCCAGAGCAGAGGCTTGTGTTCTCTCTTCCCCTTCACTCAAGGCAGTAGCAGACCTTCCCACAAAGTTCCCCGGCCAGCCCCCTCCCTCCTCCCCGTCATAACTCTGTTTCTAATTCCCTCTTCAGGTTCAACCAATGAATGAGCTTAATTTTTTGTGCTTTACTTTGGGATCCACAACATGTTGGGATTTTTCAAAAGGGCTTAAAAAAAAACAATTAACTTATTTTAATTGGAGACTAATTACTTTTCAATATTGTAGTGGTTTTTGCCATACATTGACATGAATCAGCCAGGGCTCTACATGTGTCCCCCATCCTGGAACATCAAAAGCCTCCCCGCCCTGACCTAGTCCAGGCCCCAACATGCTTTTTTACCTCATTTGTACGGCTGTCTGGAACACGACACAAAACTGCCTTCATCCTACAGAGAGTATGCATATTTTGAGAAAATTACTCAGCACTTAAATGTCAAGATAATCGAGCCCACAATCCCACAAATAATTACAGAAAGGACAGAAATGAGGCATCACCACTGTCCATGCTGCATGGGACCTTCGGGTCCAGCCCACACCTTTCCCAGGTGGAAAGAGGAGAAGACCAGAGCTAGACCACGTGACTCCGCATGGCAGCTCCTGCTGACCTCTCCTGGGGTCATGTCCAAGGCCAGGAAGCACTTGTACATGACACCCTCTTGAAACTCTCAATTTCAACTCTTTTTATTTCCAAAATTATCTTACATTTCCTTCATGCTTAGATAAAAGAAGAAAGGAAATGGATGGTGAGTCTTAAGGAAATATTGTAATGCTCTTTGAGTCCTGACAAGGCAGACATCCTGATTCACTGGTGGGAAGTAACAAAAGACCTCATAGTTGTGTGTTTGCTTTTTTTTTTAAGCTTTTTAAAATAATTAAATTTCCTTATTTTTGATTGAAGGATAATTGTTTTAAAATATTGTCTTGGTTTCTGCCCAAAGTGAAGTCCCTTGCTCAGTCATGCCCAACCCTTTGTGACCCCATGGACTGTAGCCCACCAGGCTCCTCCATCCATGGGATTTTCCAGGCAAGAGTACTGGAGTGGGTTGCCATTTCCTTCTCCAGAGGACCTTCCTTGAGCCAGGGATTGAACCCAGGTCTCCCGCGTTGCGGGTAGATGCTTTACCATCTGAGCCAACAATATTAATCAGTCATAGGTATACCTACATCAGGGGCTTCCCTGGTGGCTCAGAGGTTAAAGCATCTGCCTCCAATGAAGGAGACCCAGGTTCAATCCCTGGGTCAGGAAGATCCCCTGGAGAAGGAAATGGCAATCCACTCCAGTATTCTTGCCTGGAGAATCCCATGGATGGAGAAGCCTAGTAGGTTACAGTCCATGGGGTGGCAAAGAGTCAGACATGACTAAGTGACTTCACCTTCACCTTCGTACCTACGTCTCCTCCTTCCTGTACCTCTCCCCCATCTCCCTCCTCATCCCCTCCTATTGTTACAGAGCCCCACTTTGAGTTCCCCGAGTCATATGCAAATTTCCATTGGTCGTCTATCTTACATATGGTGATGTATGTTTCCATGTTACACACAGTTGTTTACAACCCATCTTGGAGATAGATCCTGGAGACCAGCAGCCTTGGGGACTGTCTTCTCTGAAAACACCTTCACTGTGTTTCTGAGGAGCTGGGGAACCTGACTCAAACAGTGAAACATTTTCCTGCTTTGTCTTTTAATACAGCAACAGCAGCAACTAGAGATTTTTAAGGGGTGAGGCAACAGTGAGATGACACCTTGGTATTTCCACAGTGGGTGAGGGAATAGTTCAACAGGAAGGGACAGATCACTGGAATTAAGATAATTTGATACTCTGGGGTCATTTTACATCACAGAAGGATTCTCCCAATTAATTTCTTTTCAAATAAGCAGTTACCTTGTTCTTCAGCAGTAAAACCAAAACAATGCTCTTATGACTTTATTGTCATGGAAGGCAGTATAAATGAGATATATGCTAGGTGCCAAGCTCCATGATGGGCTCAATGGGAAGACTAAACTCCCACAGGCCCTGATTAAGAATATCACCAAGACAGGGTACACAGAGTTGGTAACACTTAGCATCAGGGACCCAGACTACTTCAGACAGTAAGAGAGTGAAGTCTGTGCCTGGTGATTAGCATAATCTTGGACTTGAGTAGGTCTTCTATGTTGTGGGACTTTACAATGTTGCATATGATGTTGCCTCCTCCTGGGGAGATTTGCACTCTTCTATTGTCAAAATAGTGAAGGTTCATATAACTCTTAGAACTCAAAAATTCCTCCTCTGGAAAAATGAAGTTTGGAACTGGTCTGCTTGGTGGAACCTTCTCTGAGCTTCCTAATCATCCTGTACATCTCCTCATTAGGTCATTAGTGACCAAGTTGCAAATTCTATAGATCATTTCTTGGGCCTCATCCTACTTTATTTACTAGCAGTATTTGACTTAGGGGACTACTTGCCTTCCAGGATATAATAATCTCTTGGTTTGACTCATTCTATTTATCCTTCTGTTTCAGAGTTCTCAGCAACCAGAACTCCAAAAGTTGTAATCTCCCAGTGTTCTTAGAAAGAATTGACACCAGGGAGTGCATTCATAGTGCTATCTATTAATACATACTTGGTATTCCTGGGATTGTGCAGTGCCCTGCTATTCTGTATCATGATCATAATGTGAACAGTGCTGGTCTACCAACACTTACTAGTTCACAAAGAAATAAGAACAGAGATTAAGAGATCACACCTAAAAACCCATAGAGCATTGTGACAGTGTTACTGCATCTGTCTCTACAGTTCTTGGACTCTTCTCATTGTTCACAGTCTAAGCAGGTACAGTTTGGGCATCTTTAACACATGTGATGAGTCACACCCATAGGAGCTGGATACCAGGCATATATAACCAGACCATGTTACCAAGTGTGGTATTTTAAGTGTAATTAGTCAACTGAAAAGTACCTAACATTTGAATCCATTTTTTCCATTGAAAGATAGTTTAAATCAACTATAACATTATCAGATAAATTGTTGAAACTAACTACTTTTGAAGGATTGAAGATGAATATTGGAAAAAATATGACTTCCTTTGTTTCATTTTGGATAAAAGTAAAAAATGAATATTCTGACCCTGCAGAAATTTCTTTAAAATTTCTTCTGTTCTTGTTAGCCTGCCTCTTCAGTCATGAGTGATATTGAAACAAAACATAGCAACATTTCAGATGTACATTGCCCTCAATGACTACTGCTGCCATCAACCCAACCTAGAGTAGATATATTAATAGCAAGAGGCAAGCTCATTTATCACTTTAAAAAATTATATATAGATATCCAGAGCGTATGTTCAAAAGGTTTGTAGAGATTTTGAAAGTGAAGAATCACAATTTCATTAATGTTTTGTTTTGATTAAAATTATAAAACAATAAAAAGTAATAAGTGCAGTGTTCTTATTAATCATCAATATGCATAATTTCAATTGATGCATCATTTTGGTTGTCTTTTCTCTGTTGTATTTTTTCTGATTAGATTATTGAAATGGAGTCTTATATTTGTTGAATCTTATAAAAATGTGGTTTGATTTTATCTGTCTTTATTTTTAATTAAAATTTCTCCTTCCAATAATTTACTTTTGTTTTCTTTCACAAAAGTATCAGTTTGCAAGAGATTGAAGACATATGCGGTGCAGTATATATCCAGAGTTAAGGCAGCCCCTAGAGTTGGACAACTCTTTCTCTGTTCTGTGTATACCCACTCCTTTGCTGATATTATCAAGACTCATTCCTTAAATTCCACTCAAATGCCAACCACTTCTAAACATATCTCTTCAGCACAGACCTCTCCCCTGAATTCAGTCTTACTTGTCCAGTTGCCTACCTGACATTTCCACTAAGATGAGTGAAAATTCCAAAACTGAGCTACTGCACTTTACCCATCCCTATGCAAAATGCTTTGTTTGCAAATTTCCTCATCTCAGTAAATAGGGATATCTTTCTACTAGCTCAGGCCAGAGTCATCCTTCACTCTTCTCTTCATCTCACATTCCACACTCACCTATATCATGTTGAAATCATGTTGATTCCACCTGTGAAATACATCCAGAATTTAACCATTTTTTACTACCTCCATTTCGATTAGTCAAATGCCAGCATTTACCCATCTGTACCTGGATGACTGTAATAATCTCCTAAACAATCTCTCCTTTTTCTCTCGCTTTATAGTCTCTACTCAGCTCCTCTGGTGAACGAGCCTTTCAAAGATAAGAACAAAACTTGCCAGTCTTCTCTTCTGAAAGAGTGTCTGTTAGTTGCTTAGTAATGTCTGACTCTTTGCAACCCCATGGACTGTCAGGTTCCTCTGTCCGTGGAATTCTCCAGGCAAGAATAGTGGAGTGGGTAACCATTCCCTTCTCCAGGGGATCATCTTGACCTCTTGGGGACTGAACTAAGGATTGAACCAGGGATCGGACCAGGTCTCCTGCATTGCAGGAAAATTCTTTATCATCTAAACCACCAGGGAAGCCCAATGAAGCCCCATTGGGGTTTAGTCTAGAGTCACTTATAAGGTCACTTATAAAGTCTAAAGTCAGTTATAAAGACTGAAAGCCATACATGATCTGTTCCCTTCCTTTGCTCACTCTGATTCAACTGCAACTTCCTTGTTACTCATCAAATGCACTAACCACGCTTCTGCCTCAGAGCCTTTACACTCATTGTTTCTTCTTCCCAGAGCCCTTTTCTCTTGCAGATCCTCTTAGCTTGCTCTCCCTTTAGATATTTGCTCTAAGGTCATCAGCTCAATGAGAGTCTTCCCAGGCCTTATTTAAGTTTGTACTCCTCTGATTTCTCCTATTCCTCTTTCTAATTCCCCCGCCCCCATAGAATGTAATACTTTTAAATGGACTGCATAATTTGTATTATAAAGCTTTTCACTAGAATATAAACTCCAGGCAGGACAGTAGGGATTTCATCTCTTATGTTCACAATCAACTTCCTAGCACCTAGCGCAGAACTTGACACTTCGTATGTGCTTATTTTCTTTATCATAAGATCTGTTATTTGACTGTGAGCCCCTGGTAAAGAGAGAGGGTACCTTATAACATTTTTGATTATTTGCACTTACCCTAGTACCTAGCAAAGGACAATGGTCAATGTATATTCACTAACAAATGAATGAAAAGCTGTCTGGAGACCTGCAAATGATAAAGGTATACCACCGGACCTTGGGTTTTAGTACCTTGGCATGAAGGTGAGACAGCTACAGAGGAAACACTTTCATATGAGAGAGACAAATAACAATTCATACATAGCTCTGGAAAAGAATATATTATTGAGGTTTGCGGTAGAGCAAGTGTGTTTTGAGTTCTGAGCCTTGGAAAGAAAGAGAGAAGAAAGGTTATCTTCAGGTGAGATGGGAACAGATTTTAGGTATGTTTGGTGAGAGGTTAAGCAAATCACCTAGGCTGAAGGCACCTCCAATTCTGAGGACTCACCCAGTCAGTTAGAAATCTCTATTCTGTCTTTACTTCTTCAAATAGTGACATCTAGAAGTAAAAACTCTCACGTAGTAGAGAGAGAACCATATCTTCAAAGTATTTGCCGTAAGACAACTAAGTGTTAGACTTGAGTTTCAGGAAACAGAATTCAGCCATTGTGTACATGGAAAAGATATATACTTCTATCTGTAAAAAAAAAAAAAAATATAGCCTTTTTCTTTAAGAACAAACAGGGGGGAATGATAGCTATATTTGAGGAGGGGCAGTAGTACATAGGTAATGGAAGCTCATAGAGGCTGCTTTCCTTTCCCCAGATCATAAAGAAATGGTATGACCAGTGTAGTCATTCACACTTTAGTATGAATAAACTTTTTCCGTTTTTATTTTCTTTTCCTCAGGGAGATTGTACTATAGACCTCCTCTCTTACACTATGGATAGATTTAGGTGTCAACAATCAAGTAAGAACAAGGATACTTCTATTCAGTAAGTGAATGTACTTTCATATTTCCCTTCAGATTTCCAAATTCCTGGTCATATTGAATGGTTCACTTTATTCCTGGGGATCAATAAACACAAAAGTTATTGTCGAGAGAGGTCTCTAGCATTTGAGTATTTTATTTGCACTCTTATTGAATATCTTTAAACCCAAACCAGTAAGAATAACTCATGAAAAAAGTTTTAATAATTTGTTGATGTGTTGTATGACTGCTTTTGCTGAGCAGAAGCAGAGTCCAATGTGTATGATATTCTACAATATAAGCTGGGGTCTTACAGGATTAGAGTGTTGTGCTTCTTGGGATTCAGAAGTGCAGATCTATTATTCACCTTGCCTGGCATCTATTATCCAGACAGCTGCGAAAATACCAAAACATTGCTTATATTTCACCACTATCTTATTTTATATTCTTTTTGTTTCCATTCAGTTCAGTTCAGTCACTCAGTCATGTCTGGCTCTTTGCGACCCCATGAACCACAGCAGGCCAGGCCTCCTTGTCCATCACCAACTCCTGGAATCCACCCAAATCCATGTCCATTGAGTCAGTGATGCCATCCAACCATCTCATCCTCAGTCATCCCCTTCTTCTGCCCACAATCTATCCCAGCATCAAGGTCTTTTCAAATGAATCATCTCTTTGCATCAGGTGGCCTAAGTATTGGGGTTTCAGCTTCAACATCAGTCCTTCCAATGAACATCCAGGACTGATCTGCTCTAGGATGGACTGGTTGGATCTCCTTGCAGTACAAGGGACTCTCAAGAGTCTTCTCCAACACCACAGTTCGAAAGCATCAATTCTTCAGTGCTCAGCTTTCTTTATAGTCCAACACTCACATCCACACATGACCACTGGAAAAACCATAGTCTTGACTAGACGGACCTTTGTTGACAAAGTAATGTCTCTGCTTTTTAATATGCTGTCTAGGTTCGTCATAACTTTCCTTCTAAGAAGTAAGCACCTTTTAATTTCATGGCTGAAATCACCCTCTGCATTGATTTTAGAGCCCAGAAAAATAAAGTTAGCCACTGTTTCCCCATCTATTTGCCATGAAGTGATGGGAGTAGATGCCATGATCTTAGTTTTCTGAATGTTGAGCTTTAAGCCAACTTTTTCACTCTCCTCTTTCACTTTCATCAAGAGGCTCTTTAGTTCTTCACTTTCTGCCATAAGGGTGGTTCATTTGCATATCTGAGGTTATTGATATTTCTCCTGGCAACCATTAATGATTTATAAAGGACATTTGTTGTATGAAATATTTGGATCCAATAAGTTTTGCTTTGTGAAAGGCAGAGTCCACCTATTGAGCTTCCCTGGTAGCTCAGAGGTTAAAGCCTCTGCCTGGAATACCAGAAACCCGGGTTCGATCCCTGGGTCAGGAAGATCCTCTGGAGAAGGAAATGGCAACCCACTCCAGTACTCCTGCTTGGAGAATCCCATGGAGGGAGGAACCTGGTAGGCAACAGTCCATGGGGTCGCAAAAAGTCAGACATGACTGAGCGACTTCACTTTCACTTTCACTATACGCATATCACGTTTGGGAGTCTCATGTTTTTCTCATCTGACTTTTTTAGTCAGAGAAACACATTGGCAAAGCCAAGAAATGAAGCATGAATTTTGAAGCATGATGCCTATCTTGGATGGAGAAACAATTTTGGAAATACACTATGGATTTTGAAATATTGACTGTGAAGAACAAGTTGGTGTTTTATAATTACAGAAAACATAGTGACATAGTATTTGAAATTAAGTCTATTTTTGTGAGCCTAGGAGAGATAGTTAGAACAATGAAAACGCTACCAGATATAAGGATTTCTGACTGTAAACAACCCTCATAAACCTCCTAAAGATGTGTATAAGAGAGACTTGGGTATATTATAGTATTTAAATTTGTTTTGTTCAAACAATAAATATTCCTTTGTGGCCAAGCTATGTCTTTGAACTTTTAGTTTACTTTTTTGGCTGAAAGAGAAAAAGGTGAGGGGAGCGGGGTAGGTGTGGGGGATAGAGAGAGGAAGGAATGAAGAAAGAAAGAAAGAAAGAAAGGAAAAAAATTGTATTTTTCTGCAATATGAAATGCTTACATACAATAGGTCATTTCTGGATCCTTTGGCTTATCATAAAGGCTAACACTTACAAAATGCTTGTCATGTGCCAGAAGTTTTCAGATCATTTCATGCATATGAACTATACTAACATATTTGATCATTACAACAATCTTATGGGATAGGTATTATTATTGCCTGAATGCTTGATGGATAAGAAAACTGAGGCATAATTTGCCCAAGCTTAAACTACTAATAAGGCTTTCCTCATAGCTCAGTTGGTAAAGAATCTGCCAGCAATAAAGGAGACCCAGGTTTGATTCCTGGGTTGGGAAGATCCCCTGGAGAAGGAAATGACAACCCACTCCAGTATGCTTGCCTGGAGAATCCCAATGAAAGAGGACTCTGGCTGGCTATGGTCTGTGGGGTCACAAGAGTTGGACACAACTTAGTGACTAAACCACTACCAAACTGCTAATAAGAGGCAGGAGCAGGATACAAACACAGGCAGTCTGGCGCCAGAATCCATTGTCTATGCCATTATACTTAGCTGTCTCTTATTGGTAAGATTAAGGGTCCTTGAAAAGGTGTTTTTATTTTTTGCTGCCAATAATAGTTTAATTTTAGGTAAATCAAGACTATGAGATTCTGTTTAATGGAAATTCTAGTTATTCTTTTATTCCCTTCCCATACTTCAGTATTTCTTCCCATTTATTAACACTTTAAATTGGATCTTTGAGAAAATCAATAAAGTTAATAAGCCTGTAGAGCTTGATAAGGAAAGGAAGACAGAAGACACAATTTACCAAAATTATGAATCAGAGAGATGAAATCATATAGACTTTATATTCTGCCTATTAAGATATTAAGAGAGTGAGAGAGTTAGTTGCTCAGTCGTGTCTGACCCTGTGACCCCATGGACTGTAGCCCACCAGGTTCCTCTGTCCATGGAATTCTCTAGACAAGAATACTGGAGTGGGTTCTCATGCCCTTCTCCAGGAGATCTTCCTAACCCAGGGATCAAACCTGGGTCTCCCACATTGCGAGCAGAATCTTTACCATCTGAGCCACAAGGGGAAGCTGTATAGACATTAAAAGGAATGTTATCATAGACAGCATGTCTATATGTTGAAAGCCACCATGAAATGGACAAATTCCTTGTAGAACACAAACTACAAAACTCACCAAAGAAAAAATAGATAACCTGAATTCATTTGAGAAATTGAAATTTTAGTTAAAAATTTCATAAAGGAAATTTTATGATGGTTTCACTAATGAATTCTGCCACCTATCAGGAAATAATTATATCAATTCTACACAAATCATTTCAGAAAGATGTAAAAGAAGAAACGCTTCTAATTTATTCTATGAGGCAAGCCATGCAAAAATACTTGAAGAAATGTCTGAATGAAGACCAATATCTGTTGTGAACATAGAGGCAAATTCTCTAAATGAGATTTTAGCAATTTAAATATAAAAAATATAAAACATATAATACATCATGATCAAGTGAGATTTACCTCAAAAATGCAGGGCCAACTTAACTTTCCAAATGTAATTTATCAGATTAATAAAAGCAGGAAAATACTTGACAAAATGCAACATCTGTTCTGGTTAGCTACTCTCAGTAAACTAAGAATATCAGGTAATATCCTCAGGCTAATAAAGGGCATCTATGAGAAGCCTAGAGAATTCCATGGACTGTAGAGTCCCATGGGATTGCAAAGAGTCGGACACAACTGAGTTGCTTTCACTTCATGAGAAACCTATGGTGGATATCATACTTAGGGGTAAAAGAGCAAATACTTTCCCCTCAAATTCAGGAATAAGATAAGTTTGTCAACTTTTCATCATTTCTATTTAACATTACACTAGAGACTCTAAGAGTACAATCAGACCTTCTATATTGAAAGAAAGAAAACAAATTGTCTTCATTTTCAAACTCCATCATCATCTATATGGGAAATCTGATTGAATTTCACACACACACACACACACACACACACACACACACACACCACTAGAAAATTGTTCAACTGAAATTCAAAATGCAATTTACCATAGCATCAAACTGAGTGAAATAATTACAGATACATCTGACAAAACTATGCATTTGAAAATATTAAATATTAAGAGAAAGTAAAGACTAGAATACTCAATATTGTTACAATATCAACTATTACCAGATTTATCCATAGGTTCAAAATAATTGCAACTCTGGCAAGCTTTTTATGGAAATTGACAAGTGAAAGTTAATTGCAATAAAAATTCTGGCATCCTTTTTGTGGAATCTGACAAGCTGGCTGTAAAATTCATATTGAAGTACAAAGACTAGCCAAGACATCTTTGGAAATGTAAAAGAAAATCAGAGAGTTAATGGTACTGGATTTCAAGTCATATTTAAGAAGCAGTCACCAGACAGTGCAATACTGGCATCAAGATAGATAAGCTAATCAATTTAACAGAATAAAGAGCCCAGCAGTCTCTCATACATATTGCAACATACATACAAGCATACATACACGGATGAATAATTTTGACCAAAGCTGCAAAGACAATTCAGGGAGAACTGGTTATCTTTTCAATAAATGGTACCGGATGTTAAAATGAAAACAAAACTTCAATCCATTCCTCTCACCATATATTAAAACTAGCTCAAAAATGAATCATGGACCCATGGACCTAAGTGTAAAATCTAAAACTATAAAACTTCTCAAAAAAAAAAAAAAGAAAGAAAATATTTGAAAGCTTGAGTCAGGCTGAGATTTTCCTCAAAAGTATGGTCCATGAGATAGAAAGTCGACAAACTGGACTTCATTAAAACATCTTCTCCTCAAAGAAAATTATTAAAAGGATGAAAAGACAGTACACAGTTTGTGAGCAAACCTATTTGAAAATTGTACGTCTGATAAAGGACAGACACTTCATTAAAGAAGAGATAAGAATAGAAAATAAGCACATGATAAACGGACATGAGTTTTAGTACTTTGGCCTCCTCATGCAAAGAGTTGACTCACTGGAAAAGCCTTTGATGATGGCGGGGACTGGGGGCAGGAGGAGAAGGGGACGACCAAGGATGATATGGCTGGATGGCATCACTGACTCGATGGACGCGAGTCTGAGTGAACTCCGGGAGTTGGTGATGGACAGGGAGGCCTGGCGTGCTGCGATTCATGGGGTCGTAAAGAGTCAGACACGACTGAGCGACTGAACTGACTGACTGACTGACTGGCAGACAGTGAAGGTCGGGGAAGCCTGGCATGCTGCAGTCCACGGGGGTCACAGACACTCAGACAAGACTTAGCAACTGAAAGAAAAAACTATCTGACAGCATTAGTCATTAGGGAATGTAGATTAAAAGCACGGTCTTCCCTGGTGGCTCAGACGGTAAAGCATCTGCCCGCAATGCGGGAAACCTGGGTTCAGTCCCTGGGTCAGGAAGATCCCCTGGAGAAGGGCATGGCAACCCACCCCAGTGTTCTTGCCTGGAGAATCCCCAAGGACAGAGGAGCCTGGCGGGCTGCAGCCTATAGCGTCACCCAGAGTCACACACGACTGAAGCAGCTAAGTAGCAGCAGCAGATTAAGAGCACAGGATATGACTGCATTTCTAATAGAAGAGCTAAAAGTTAAGATAGACCATACCAAGTGTGATCAGGGTGCGAAATAACAGGCATTCTCATATCCTGCTGGTGGAAACCTAAAATGGTACAGCTTCTTTGGTAAACATTCTGGCAGCTTATTTAAAGACAAGTTGCACGTTTTCCTAACATATGATCCAGCCACTCCTATTTTCCATAATTACCCAAGAGAAAAGTAAGTGCATATCTATATAAAAACTCATGCACAGATATTCATAGCAGCTTTATTTGTAAAAGACAAAAACTGGCTACATGCATGTATATGGCTGAGTTCCTTTGTTGTATACCTCAAACCATCACAGCATTGTTAATTGGCTATACTCCAATATAAAATATAAAGTTAAAAACTATTGTGCGTGAACTTTACCATTTATATTTTTGTAACTATCTCATATTATGTAAATGTCTCTAATATTAAGGATGTTATTATAAATCTCACTGCTAAAGAAACAAGGCAAAAACTGGAAATAACTCAAATGTCCATCAGCACATGAATGTCTAAACAAATTGTGGTATATCCATATAAGGATATGCCATTCAGAAATAAAAATAAATAAACCAGATAATCGTGAGTCAACACTAATGTTGTGATTCATCTGAGACATGATTACGCAAAGTGAAAGAATTCAGACAAAATAATACATATTACTTGATTCCATTTATAGAAAACTTTAGAAAAATTCAAACCACTCCATCTGACAGAAATCAGGTCAGTGACTCACTGTGAAGAGTGGGGCAAAGAGGAGAGTGATTATAAAAGATATTGAGGAAACTGAGAGATGATGGACGTGTTTATCATTTTGATTGTGATGATGGTTTCATGGATGTGTGTTTATGTCAAAATGTATCAAACTGAATAAGTATATGCATTTTGTTGTAAATTATTTTTCAGTGAAGGAGTAAATTAAATGAACAGAACAGAGTCCTTATAATAAAAGCTACAAAATCAATTACTTTTAGCAGTGCCTTCATTTGAACTTATGTTTGATATGGTGAAATTCTGATAGAAGCAAAATATTTAGTCAGTCTGTGGGTTTGTTCTGGAAGCAGATTAACATGTATTTGAGGGACTAGTTGGCTTCTTGCTCAGCTGATTTAAATTCTGTACTGCAGAGGTGAAGTCATTTGTATGCAGCCTGTGTTCTTCACCAGCAAACACAGACTCTGTAAGTCTAAGAGTAAATCTGAACAAGCATTCTGCTTGTGCTGTGAGCAATTCGAGTTTTGAATGACCTTGAGAATGAGCATATCTAACCTGCAGAGAAAATTGTATCCTTTTTTATATTTAGGTTAAAAAGAATTGATTCCTTTTCATCATACATAATAAGTATGTTAATAGTACATTTAAAAAATTTAACAATATCAATTAATCCAGCAAATAAAAAATTCCCCTATCCTTGGAAAGGATGGGACAGTTTTCAGAGTTGATGTTGATTTTTTAATGTATGTTTAAATCCAGCCTAGGGGGTTAAACAAGAGTGACAAATTCTTACCATTCTTTTTTGCATTACTTTTAAAACCTCAAAATTGGGTAAAACTAGTATGTGTCTATATGTGTATGTGCTTTATGCACGATTTCCTAATTCTTCTGAGTGTCCTATAGTGGGGTGGATTAGGCGCTGCACTAAGACTAACGGCGCCTGGCTTTGATGTCCCAGGTTTGCTACTTTTTAGCTTTAAATTCAGGAAGTCACTTTGCATAGCTGAGACACAGATTACTTAAGTGCAACATGAGAAACAAACACATGAGCTGCCAGACTCGTCTAGTATGTGTGCCCAAAGTGCAGTGCAAATTGACCAGGGTCAGGCACATTAAAGTATGCAATATCACTAGCAGCTGAACTGCAGGAGTCTTGGGTTGCAAATTAAGCAGCACAAATGCAGTGCAGGAGCGAGGGTAGGAGTCAAGCTTCCTGGAGAAAAACTGAAGGGCTGCAACCCCCCCAGCTGTGTGACCTTGGATAAGTCAGCTGTGTGTATGAGCTGCCAATTCTTTATTTGTAAGATTAAGAATGTGCGTTGCTCAGTCATGTCTGACTCTTTCCATGGACTGTAGCCCACCCGGCTCCTCTGTCCATTGATTTTCCAGGTAAGAATATTGGAGTGGGTTTCCATTTCCTCTTCCAGGAGATCTTCCTGACTCAGGGATTGAATCCTAGTCTCCTGAATCTTTTGCATTGGCAGGTAGTCTTTCCCCACTGGGAAGCCCAAATATTAAGGATAACCTACCTTAATGCATTGCTACGAGGATTAAATAAAGCAATTTATGAGAATATTAAAGATTGCTCAGTAGAAGTTAGCAATTGTTATTATGACAAACTATCAATCAAATGAAATTTTTATGTTCAGAAAAAATGTACTTTTGAAAGGAATGATTAAATTTCAGTTGGGTATAAACACTGCTATCTGGATGGCCAAATTGTTGAACATTTAGAGGTAGATTGTGAAGCTTAAATGCATTCTTTTTAAATGAGAATTTTTGTTCCCTCATTATGTAATAAAGCATTCTATTTCTGAGAAAAGATTGGTATGCTATACACCAGTTTTAATGAATAACTTTGATATAATTGAGACAGTACACACTTTAGTCAAATGAATGTTAATCCGTCATTTCAGGGTAAACATTATGTATCTAAAAATTGCATTGGGTAGTTTTACTGATGCCATGAAAGCTGGAGAAATGAGAAATGATAAAATCCTTGAGTTAATGTCAGTCAATTTTTTCCAGTACTTTGCCTGAGAAGGTGTGGAATGTTTTCTCAAGTGATAGATCATTACTAAAGATAGAAAACAAGAGCTACTATAGAACCAACCCTAGTACAACCACACTTGCATCTGCAAGTTTCCAGAGTTAAGAAAGGTGATGCTTTTTAGTTCAGAGTGCAGGAATGGAGGGCTTACCAGGTGGCAACTACCAGTAAAGAACCCACTTGCCTATGTAGGAAATGTAAGAGATGCGGATTCGATCCCTGGGTCCGGAAGGTCCCTTGGAGGAGGGCTTGGCAACCCACTCCACCAGTATTCTTGCCTGGAGAATCTCATGGGCAGAAGAGGCTCGTGGGCTACAGTCCATGGGTTCACAAAGAGCTGGACATGGGCTAAGCACCTTAGCATGCATGCATGCAGGAATGGTAAGAAAGACATGCAAGGCAGTAAGCAATTAAAATCGGATGAAATGAGTACAGAGCGAAGACAGGTGAGGGAACAGAGGTGGCCCAGGACAAGGGAGTCTACTCTGTTTATGAAATTCAAAGACAATTTCAATGGGGAAATAACTTTCAAGGGTGTGTCTCAAAGAGTGAGTCAATGTTTTCCAGAGAAGCAATAAGGAAAAGGAAGAAAGGAAGTCTATTGGGGAGACTGTAATCAGTAAAGATCAAAGAGGGGTGCAAGTGTGGAGCAGTGGGATAAAGGGATAGCCTGAGGACCAAACAGTGATGAGCCTTTTATATAAAATATGAAGAATATTCACTGCTTAGGGCTAAATGGTAATACCTACTGGTGTCTTGTTCACTAACTATTTTGGCATCTAGGAGTCCTTCCTATGGGTCAAGGTGTTAGTTACTTCAGGAAAATGCTATAGATGCAGAGAAAATCTTGATATCAAACAGCGGGTAAGCTTCTTTTGTAGTCCCAAATGTTCCCAGATGTGTGGGGATTTGTGTATCTGCTTGGAACAGAGCATTGTAAATGGCACATAACCGTAACCAAGGAGCTGTGTGGGCAAGGCACCAACGGAGGAAACTCCTGGATCCCAAGCATCTTCTTTGCTAGATCTCACAGATACAAAACTTCATAAGAATGTTCTAGTCCTCAGCTATGCTAGAAGCACAAAAACTGCCATGATGGACTGCCATCTGCATTATTGACGGGATAAAGGAAGCATCGAGGTCACTTGCATCTGACTGTCTCATTGCGGATTTTCAGAGAACCTCTGCTGAGGAATTCCACCCAGGCAGTGTTTATCATCTTCTCTGAAAGGTAGCATAACAAATCCAGGAGGAGGTGGCTTGGAACAAAGCTCCCTGTAGATCAGAAAGTTTAACTAATCAGCATGATTGAACACTATTCATTTCCTCCTTTAGGGTATCTGAGCCCTCCTTGATGTGCAGGACTGTGTAGGCAATGCCAAAACTTGACCACATCCTACTTCCTGGAGTGACCATATGACTGAGGAGAAAGCTTCACGTGTAGGCAATTGAACAGTAACCAGAGATGACCACTTTGCTAAATGTCCAAGGGAGGGGCAGAGAATCTCCAGGCTGGTAAAGCTCAGAAGAGGGAGAGGAAGATGCTCTGAGATATGCGGTGATTAGGAACAGTTTCTCAGAGGAGGTGGCCATAATCTGGACTTTGAAGCTCAGATAGTGCTTGAGTGGATTGAGGCGAGAGTGGATTCAAGTAAGAGAAAAGATGTGAGCAAGGTCCAGAGGCACTGGCAGAGTCTCTGCCCACCCAGCTGCACCTCTTGCCTATCTGCCCACTTCTCTCTGATCATCTGGCTCAAATATTATTGAATTCCTTGCCTTCTGTTTTGCTGCTTGTCTCAGTATTCTTATTTGAGCTGTTCTCAGTTTGGGGCAGTTTTACCCCTAATGCCCACACTCCCATCAGTGGGTATTTTCGGTTGTTGTCACTAGGGGAAAGTTACTGACATCTAGTGGGTTTTGGTCATACTGTAATGCAAAGAATTGAATTTTTTTTTTTTTGCAAAATATGCAAAGAATTATCCACTCCAAATGTCCATGTATCATCAAGGTTGAGAAAGCCTGAAAATATGTTAGTTGCTCAGTTGTATCCAACTCTTTGTGACCACATGGGCTCCTCTGTCCATGGAATTCTCCAGGCAAGAATACTGGAGTAGATAGCCACTTTCTTCTCCAGGGGATCTTCTCAGCCCAGGCATCGAACCCCAGTCTCTTGCACTGCATGCAGATTCTTTACCGGCTGAGCCACCAGGGAAACCTTGAGAAAGTCTGGATTATTCTATTTGACTCTGTTCTCCCACTGTCACTGAAAAAGATGATTTTTCTTTCTTCAAACTCTGAAGTCACCTTCAGAAATACCTGTAACATTTATTCTGGGCCTGAGCACTAAGGCATCATCTCTCAGAGGAACCTGGTGGGATGCAGTCCATGGGGTCACAAAGAGTTGGACACGATCTAGCAACTGAGCACAATATCGGATTTGAGTCCACACTGATGAGCTCATCTTAATGAATTATATATGCAGCCATCTTATTTCTAAATACGGTCACATTTTGAGGTACTGGGGGTTAGTACTTCAACATGTAAATTTTGGAGGGACATGATTCAGCCTATCACAATGTGCTAATCATCTTCTGTTCCTGTAGGTTTTCAGAGCATTTACTCTGTACTTTAGAATTGTCATGGAGTCCATGTTATCTGTTTTCACACAAGAATTTTTACCCTGAGATAATTCTTCTGTGGAACTATGAGCTTCCTGTGGGGAGGAGCTGAGGCAAATAAACATAGACAGAGATTTTATGAAACTGAGCGTAAAACAAATAATTGAGTGCTTTGAAATTTTCAGCTGTTGCAGTAATAAACGTTATTTTTAAAATTATAAAATTTGTATGCTCACATATTAAAAAATCACTCGTATCACTTTGTTGGCAGGTCCTGCCAAGATCCTTATATTTCTCCTTTCGTTGAGGGAAAACAAAGCTGATACTTGAATTTGAGGTAACTGAGTTACCCATGTGGCCTGCATTTCACTTTTCCCTCTTTTGTTTTACTTTATCTTATTCCATTTAATATTCATTCACTGACAGAGTAGGAGTCTGCAGGAAGGAAACCCTTTTATGTAGATAAAAATCTGTGACTGATGGAATTTCTAGAGTGAGGACAAAGGGAAATGTAGATGCACCAATAAACAGCAAACATCTTTTGAAATGATTTATCTCATCATTGTAAGATCTTAGTGACAATTTTTAGACATATAACTTCATAATATTCATTAGTTTCTTGATATTTCTCTGAGATACTTTGATCTGTCAATTCATTTCATTTCAGCTCCTTGCCTCTGATCTGTCTCACACAAGCTGCTTTGCAGCTGCCAGAAGCTACAAACTCCCAGCACTTACTTTTTTTCTTAACTAATTTATTTA
>SJYC01063054.1:0-13808 GCA_006408675.1 Madoqua kirkii
AACTTCATAATATTCATTAGTTTCTTGATATTTCTCTGAGATACTTTGATCTGTCAATTCATTTCATTTCAGCTCCTTGCCTCTGATCTGTCTCACACAAGCTGCTTTGCAGCTGCCAGAAGCTACAAACTCCCAGCACTTACTGTTTTTTCTTAACTAATTTATTTATTTTAATTGAAGGCTAATTACTTTATAACAGGAGATGGCAAGAGTGAACGTTGACATTTTAGGAATCAGAGAACTAAAATGGACTGGAATGGGTAAATTTAACTCAGATGACCATTATATCTACTACTGTGAGCAAGAATCTCTTAGAAGAAACGGAGTAGCCATCATAGTCAACAAAATAGTCTGAAATGCAGTACTTGGATGAATCTAAAAAATGACAGAATGATCTCTGTTCATTTCCAAAGCTAACCATTCAATATCACAGTAATCCAAGTCTATGCCCCAACCAGTAATGCTGAAGAAGTGGAAGTTGAACGGTTCTATGAAGACCTTCAAGACCTTTTAGAACTAACACTCTCAAAAGATGTCCTTTTCATTATAGGGGACTGGAGTGCAAAAGTAGGAAGTCAAGAAACACCTGGGGTAACAGGCAAATTTGGCCCTGGAGTACGGAATGAAGCAGGGCAAAGACTAATAGAGTTTTGCCAAGAGAAAGCACTGGTCATAGCAAACACCCTCTTCCAACAAAACAAGAGAAGACTCTACACGTAGACATCACCAGATGGTCAACACCAAAATCAGATTGATTATATTCTTTGCAGCCAAAGATGGAGAAGCTCTACACAGTCAGCAAAAACAAGATCAGGATCAAGATCATCAAGATCATCTGTGGCTCAGATCATGAACTCCCTATTGCCAAATTCAGACTTAAATTGAAGAGAGTAGGGAAAACCACTAGACTATTCAGGTATGACCTACATCAAATCCTTTATGATTATATAGTATAGAAATAGATTTAAGGGACTAGATCTGATAGACAGAGTGTCTGATGAACCATGGATAGAGGTTCATGACATTGTACAGGGAACAGGGATCAAGACTATCCCCAAGAAAAAGAAATGCAGAAAAGCAAAATGGCTGTCTGAGGAAGCCTTGCAAATAGCTGTGACAAGAAGAGAAGTGAAAAGCAAAGGAGAAAAGGAAAGATACACTCATTTAAATACACGGTTCCAAAGAATAGGAAGGAGAGATAAGAAAGCCTTCCTCAGTGATTAATGCAAAGAAATAGAGAAAAACAACAGAACGGGAAAGAAGAGAGATCTCTTCAAGAAAATTAGAGATACCAAGGGAACATTTCATGCAAAGATGGGCTAAATAAAGGGCAGAAATGTATGGACCTAACGGAAGCAGAAGATATTAAGAAGAGGTAGCAAGAATACACAGAATTCTACAAAAAGATCTTCATGACCCAGATAATCACGATGATGTGATCAATCAGGTAGAGCCAGACATCCTGGAATGTGAAGTCTAGTGGGCCTTAGGAAGCATCACTATCAACAACGCTAGTGGAGGTAATGGAATTCCAGTTGAGCTATTTCAAATCTTAAAAGAAGATGCTGTGAAAGTGCTACACTCAATATGCCAGCAAATTTGGAAAACTCAGCAGTGGCCACAGGACTGGAAAAGGTCAGTTTTTATTCCAATCCCAGAGAAAGGGAATGCCAAAGAATGCTCAAACTACAACACAATTGCATTCATCTCACACGCTAGCAAAGTAATATTCAAAATTCTCCAAGCCAGGCTTCAACAATACATGAACCATGAATTTCCAGATGTTCAAGTTGATTTTAGAAAAGGCAGAGGGGGCAGAGATCAAATTGCCAATATCTGCTAGATCATCAAAAAAGCAAGAGTTCCAGAAAAACATCTATTTCTGCTTTATTGACTATGTCAAAGCCTTTGACTGTGGAGATTTCTTAAAAAGATGGGAATACCAGACCACCTGACCTGCCTCTTGAGAAATCTGTATACAAGTCAGGAAGCAACAGCTAGAACTGGACATGGAACAGCAGACTGGTTCCAAATAGGAAAAGGAGTATGTCAAGGCTGTATATTGTCACCCTTTTTATTTAACTCATATGCAGAGTACATCATGAGAAACGCTGGACTGGAAGAAACATAAGCTGGAGTCAAGATTGTCAGGAGAAATATCAATAACTTCAGATATGCAGATGACACCACCTTTATGACAGAAAGTGAAGAACTAAAGAGCCTCTTGATGAAAATAAAAGAGAGTGAAAAAATTGGCTTAAACTAAACATTCAGAAAACAAAGACCATGGCATTCAGTCCCATCACTTCATGGGAAATAGATGGGGAAATAGTAGAAACAGTCACTGAATTTATTTTGGGGACCTCCAAAATCACTGCAGATGGTGACTGCAGCCATGAAATTAAAAGATGCTTACTCCTTGGAAAGAAAGCTATGACCAACCTAGACAGCATAATTAAAAGCAGAGACATTACTTTGCCAACTAAGATCCGACTAATCAAGGCTATGATTTTTCCAGTGCTCATGTATGGATGTGAGAGTTGCACTGTAAAGAAAGCTGAGTGCCAAAGAATTGATGGTTTTTAACTGTGGTGTTGGAGAAGACTCTTGAGAGTCTCTTGGAGATCTGATCAGTCCATCCTAAAGGAGATCAATCCTGAGTGTTCATTGGAAGGACTGATGTTGAAGTTGAAACTCCAATACTTTGGCCACCTGACGTAGTGAACTAACTCATTGGAAAAGACCTGATGCTAGGAAAGATTGAGAGCAGGAAGAGAAGGGAACGACGGGAGATAAGATAATTGGATGGCATCACTGACTCAATGGACATGAGTTTGAGTAAATTTTGGGAGTTGGCAATTAACCAGGAGGCCTGGTGTGCTGCGGTCCATGGCATCGCAAAGAGTCGGACATGACTGAGCTACTGAACTAAACTGAACTGAATTACTTTACGATATTGCAGTTGTTTTTGCCATACATTGACATGAATCAGCCTCAGTTTTTGCATTCAGCCTATATTTTGCATGTGATACTTAATAGTTGCTGAACTAACAAGTGACACTTTAACTCTTAATGAAATAGATACAGTCTATGATTTCTAGCCTAACAGAATTTGTGTTTAATATAGATGATAACGATCATTTACATCCAACCCCAGACTCCAACTCATTAACCATTTTCACTTAAAACTTCCTTTCTTCTTAATTAAACTTTTCCACTTTAACTATAGTCTAAGGGCCTTTTCCATGTGTTCCTCTGGCCAACAGCTGCCTGACTGCAAGGTTCAGGCTAAGCTTTCTCTCAGATGAAAGTGGGTGATGAGTAAGGAGGTTGAGCAAGAGGAAGAGAATGGTTTTATCCCATAGTTTGTTCCCTCTAGCATAATGGATTTGGTGAAAGGATAACAGAAAAGGGAAAGAATGAGGCTGAAATAAGATGAAAACACGAAGCAGCCATAACATACAGAAAAGTTTTGTGCTATTGCAATATGAGCTGGAGAAATAGCAGCAGTTACTCATATTGCTCTAATTATGAGCTTTTTTTTTTAACCTCTGAACCTTATTACTCTCTAGCTCCATTTGATAGTCTTATCAATGGCTAAAAAGAGTAAGGTAAAGACAAATATTTTTTACCAAGATCCTTCTGGAAACATCTGTATCCTCTTTTTGCTACTGTTATTCAAACATAAGAGAATCCAGTGAGAAATTTCACATGTAAAATAAACCTCATGGTTTAATGGAGAAGTATATGGGTGATGGGATCCACAGATATGAAATTTTTTCTTTCATCCATTTATGTATAAATGACAAACCTCCTCTGATCTAGGTTCTACACTAGGTACTAAGGTGCCTTATATATCTGTACCAAAGTACAAAAGACAAGATCTCTGCTATCAAATAATTTTTCAGTACACTAAGGCAGCAGTCCCAATCTTTTTGGCACCAAGGACCAGTTTTGTGGAAGACAGTTTTTCCATGGACTGGGGTGGGATGGTTTCGAGATGATTCAAGCATAGTACTTCTATTGTGATTTGTTATATCAACTCTATTTCAGATCATTGGACATTAGATCCCACAGGCTGAGGACCCCTGCATTGGGAGAAACTGAAAACAAAAACATATATTTATGGTGCAGTATGATAACTTAATGATATTTCTATCAGCACACTGGAAATGAGAACTCAAATCTGTTAGGGGCATCAATGAAGATATGAGAAAAGAGATGTATTTAAGCTGAGATTTGCAGGTTATACAGACATTTTCCAGCAAACAAGCCTGGAAAAGCATTTCCAGCTCGAGTTCAGTGAACTATAAGGAGTTAAGTTCACTTCAAATGCAAGCTATAAATATAGGGGAAAAAAGCTGGATATGAGTCTGAACACCGAGGCAAAAGTCAGATTCTAAAGGATCTTCTTTGCCAAGCCAGTCCATTTTAGATTTTAATTTTGTAGGAGATAGGAGATTATTGGTGAATAAAACATAGAGAAATAGTATGATAATGTTGGCATATTCAAATTATTTTTGTATCAGTGATGTAAGGTCTAATGGGAAGATGAATTTTAAAGACTACTGATAATCTATATCAATAGGCTGAAAAATCTTATAATCATATTATCAATGCAGTAAAAGCAACTGAAAAAATCTAGTGTGCATTAATAACAAAAACCTCAGTAAACTAGGAATAGAGTGGAACCTCCTCAACTTGATTAATATTTACAAAAACCCTACAACAAAAATCAAACTTGAAACTTTCTTACCAAGCTCAAATAAAAGGAAAGGATATCTTTTCTTACCACTCCTTTTCAACCTCATTCTGGAAGTTTATCTAATACAATGAAACAAGAAACAAAACAAAAACTATACAGTTTAGGAAGGATGAAATAAAATTATTTTTTTAACACTGGTAAACAAAAATATGAAATACTTTGGTATAATTCTAACAAAAATATGTACAAGAACTACAAGAGGGGAAAAACATCACAAAATGCTAATGGATACAATCAAAGAAGAACTAAATAAATAAAGAAACATTCCATGTTAATGAATGAGAAGGCTCAGTATCATCAATATGCCAATTCTTTCCAACGTAATCTATAGATATAATATGGTTCTAATCAAAATTCCAGAAAGATACTTTCTGTGAGTCAACAAAAATTACTGTAAATCTATAGAGAAACGCAAAAGACCCAGAGTAACATACACAGTGCTGAAAGAGAAGAACAAATTTGAAGGATTGACACTAGCTGACTCCAAGACTTCCTATAAAGCCACAATAATCAAGATAGTGTGCTGTTACTAAAAGAAATAGATGGATTATTGGAATGGAATAGAGAGCCCAGAAATACAGATCCATATAAATACATAACCAACAAATCAGTGGTAAAGGAACACAGGCAATTCAGGGGAACAAATATAGTGTTCTCAACAAATGGTGCTTGAACGATTGAATTCCACATGCCAAAAAGTGTAAAAAAAGAATCTACACACAGACTTTGTCCTTCACAAAAATAACATAAATGTATCTAGACCTAAAATTAAAATATAAAACAATAAAAATATCAAAAAACAGCACAGAAAAGATCCTAGATGACCTTGGGCTTGGGCTTGGCAGTAGTATTTTAGATATAACTACAAAGGTATGAACCATGAAAGAAATGATGAATAATCTAGATTTCATTAAAATTAAAAAAAAAACAACCCTTCTACTCAACAAAAAACAATGTCAAGAGAATGAGGACAAGCCACACATAGGGAGAAATAATATGCAAAAGATACACCTCAAAAAGGACTGTCACTCAAAATATGCAAAGAGTTTTTAAAACTCAATAATAAAATGGACAACCTGATTTAAGAAAAATGGTCAAAGACATTAACAGATAGAGCATCAAAAAATATACAGTTGGCAAATAATATATGAAAAGATGCTTCACTTCAGTGCCACTGGGGAAATGCAAATTGAAATAGCAGTGAAATATTGCTACCCAGATATTGAAGTGAATTGAAGTGAAAGTTGCTCAGTCGCGTCTGACTTGCGATCCCATGGACTGTAAACTGCCAGGCTTCTCTGTTCATGGAATTCTTCAGGCAAGATCACTGGAGTGGACTGTCATTCCCTTCTCCAGGGGAACTTCCTGACCCAGGGATCTAACACGGATCTCCTACATTGTAGGCAGAAACTTTACCATCTGAGCCACCCAAATTCAGAACACTGATATCAAATTCTGGCAAGAATGTGGAGCAATAGCAACTCTCATCCATTACTGGTTGGGATGCAAAATGGTACAGTTACTTTGGAAGAAAGTTTAGCAGTTTCTTACAAAATTAAGCATACTTTTATCAGTAATTGCACTGCTTGGTATTAAATATTTACAGAAAGGAATTGAAAACTTACATACATACGAAAAACCTGCCCATGGTTGTTTATGGCAGCCTTATTTTTACTTGCCAAAATTTGGAGGAACCAAGATTTACTTTGGTAGGTGACCAGTTAAATAAACTGTGGTGCATCCAGACAATGATATATTACTTAGTGCTAAAAGGAATGAGTTATCAAGTCATGGAGAGTCATGAAGGAGTTTTCACATGCATAGTATAGTACTAAATGAGAGAATGACTCCAACCACATGATATTCTGGAAAAGGAAGATTATGGAGACAGTAAAAGTTGCCAAGAGTTGGGCAAGGAGAGATAAATAAATAAAGCATAGAAGATTTTTATGGCATTGAAAGTACTTTGCATGGTACCATAATGTAGAGTATATGTTATTGCACATTTATCTAAACCCATCAAATATACAATACCAAAAGTGAACTGCAATGTAAATCATGGACTCTAGGTGATTACAGTGTGTCAGTGTGGGGTCATCAGTTTTAATAAATGCCCCACTCTGGTGGGTTTGATAGTGTGGAATGCTATTTGTGTGTGAGGGAAGAGGTATATGGGACATCTCTGTACTTTCCTGTCAGTTTTGCTGTGAACCTAAACTGTGTCTAAATATGTAAACTCTTAATAAAATTAGTCAATCAATCAAGTCTTATTTTTAAAAATAATTTGATGGATGACTAGAATGTATAGTATGGTTAGTGAGTAAAGCTCTCATCTAGCAACTCCCGTATTTAGCTTTACATGGGAAGGAAAAGAAAAAAAATCATGCTTGGAGGGAATGTCCTTTATATGGTTAGACAACCTTGGCATTGAAAGCCATAGCCAAGTCTACTAGAAACTATGTAATTGATTCCCCCATCTGCTGTTCTTTTAAATTTCCTTGTGAAGAGATCAAAAATATAATTCTCTGGGCATCATAGCTAACTCCTAGAGAAAGATTCCTTTCTGCAGGAAACCAGTTTAGCCAGTAGCCTCTTCTATCTTATCCTCCTATGACTTTTTAGCTCTCTAATCACAGTCTGTTTTCCAATAAATTAATGTTGAGACAACTCAGCCCTGAAACTCAACTTGAAAATGTTAGTGTCATGGGGAGAGAGCACTTAATCAGATGACTTGTGATTATTCAACAAAGAGATTTTCTCTGATTAAGACTGCCATCCTTTCTAAGGCACTTGGTCTTCTCTCTTAAAATCTTTGCTTGAGTAGGCTCTGTTATGGTGTGTTAGCAGCGAGTACAGATGGTTTCCTGAAGGGAACAGAAAGATTTGGCAATACTATGAAGAGAACTTTCATTGTCCTTTCATTGAAAAGGGTATTTTTAAGCAGTTCCCTAATGGCTATTAAAAGTCATTCTCTTGCATGGATGGATGCAGTGGCTGTTGTATAGAGTGAGTCCATTCAGTTCAGTTCAGTTCAGTCACTAAGTCATGTCCAACTCTTTGCAATCCTATGAATCACAGCACGCCAGGCCTCCCTGTCCATCACCATCTCCCGGAGTTTCCTCAAACTCACGTCCATCGAGTCGGTGATGCCATCCAGCCATCACATCATCTGTTGTCTCCTTCTCCTCCTGCCCTCAATCTCTCCCAGCATCAGAGTCTTTTTCAATGAGTCAACTCTTCATATGAGATGGCCAAAATACTGGAGTTTCAGCTTCAGCATCATTCCTTCCAAAGAAATCCCAGGGCTGATCTCCTTTAGAATGGACTGGTTGGATCTCCTTGCAGTCCAAGGGACTCTCAAGAGTCTTCTACAACTCCACGATTCAAAAACATCAATTCTTCAGTGCTCAGCTTTCTTCACAGTCCAACTCTCACATCCATACATGACCACTGGGAAAACCATAGCATTGATTAGACGGACCTTTGTTGGCAACGTAATGTCTCTTCTTTTGAATATGCTATCTAGGTTGGTCATAACTTTTCTTCCAAGGAGTAAGCGTCCTTTAATTTCATGGTTGCAATCACTATCTGCAGTGATTTCGGAGACCCCCCAAATAAAGTCTGACACTGTTTCCACTGCTTCTCCATCTATTTACCATGAAGTGATGGGACCAGATGCCATGATCTTTGTTTTCTGAATGTTGAGCTTTAAGCCAACTTTTTCACTCTCCTCTTTCACTTTCATCAAGAAGCTTTTTAGTTCCTCTTCACTTTCTGCCATAAGGGTGGTGTCATCTGCATATCTGAGGTGATTGATATATCTCCAGACAATCTTGATTCCAGCTTGTGCTTCTTCCTGCCCAGCTTTTCTCATGGTGTACTCTGCATAGAAGTTAAATAAGCAGGGTGACAATATACAGCCTTGATATACTCCTTTCCCGATTTGGAACAAGTTTGTTGTTTCATATCCAGTTCTAACTGTTGCTTCTTGACCTCCATACATGTTTCTCAATAGGCAGGTCAGGTGGTCTGATATTCCCATCTCTTTAAGAATTTTCTATACTTTGTGGTGATCCACACAGTCAAAGACTTTGGCATGGTCTATGAAGCAGAAATAGATGTTTTTCTGGAACTCTCTTGCTTTTTCAATGATCCAACAGATGTTGGCACTTTGATCTCTGGTTCCTCTGCCTTTTCAAAAACCAGCTTGAACATCTGGAAGTTCATGGTTCACATATTGCTGAAGCCTGGCTTGGAGAATTTTGATCATTAGTTTACTAACATGTGAGTTGAGTGCAATTGTGAGTAGGATGAGCATTCTTTGGCATTGTCTTTCTTTGAGATTGGAATGAAAACTGACCTTTTCCACTCTTGTGGCCACTGCTGAGTTTTCCAAATTTGCTGCCATATTGAGTGCAGCACTTTCACAGCATCATCTTTTAAGATTTGAAATAACTCAACTGGAATTCTATCACCTCCTCTAGCTTTGTTGTAGTGATGCTTCCTAAGGCCCACTTGACTTCATATTCCAGGATTTCTGGCTCCAGGTGAGTGATCACACCATTGTGATTATCTGAGTCATGAAGATCATTGTTATATTGTTCTTCTCTGTATTCTTGCTACCTCTGTTTAATATTTTCTGCTTCTGTTAGGTTCATACCATTTCTATCCTTTATTGTGCCTATCTTTGCATTAAATGTTCCCTTTGTATCTCTAATTTTCTTGAAGATATCCCTAATCTTTCCAGTTTTATTGTTTTCCTCCATTTCTTTGCACTGATCACTGAGGAAGCCTTTCTTATCTCTCCTTGCTATTCTTTGGAACTCTGACTTCAGATGAATATATCTTTCCTTTACTCCTTTGCTTTTCACTTGCTTTCTTTTCACAGCTATTTGCAAGGCCTCCTCAGACAGTCATTTTGCTTTTTTCCATTTATTTTTATTGGGGATGGTCTTGATCCCTGTCTCCTGTATAATGTCACGAACCTCTGTCCATAGTGCATCAGGCACTCTGTCTATCATATCTAGTCCTTTAAATCTATTTCTCACCTCCACTGTATAATCATAAAAGATTTGATATAGGTCTAGTGGTTTTCCCTACTTTCTTCAATTTAAGTCTGAATTTGGCAATGAGGAGTTTATGATCTGAGCCATAGTCAGCTCCTGGTCTTTTTGTGCTGACTATAGAGTTTCTCCATCTTTGGCTTGGAATATAATCTTGACAACATAATCAGTTTCGTTTTCATATTGATCATGTGGTGATGTCCATGTGGAGAGTCTTGTCTTGTGTTGTTGGAAGTGAGTGTTTGCTATGACCAGTGTGTTCTCTTGGCAAAACTCTATTACATTTTGCCCTGATTCTTTCTGTACTACAAGGCCAAATTTGCCTGTTTCTTTGACTTCTTTTAAAATAAAATATATTTTTCATGTAGTGACTGTTCTTTACCACATTGCTCTGGGAGACTTTCAAAACCCTCAAAGTGGTAACTTGACTCACAGTTCAGATGGTGCTTTTTTCCTTCTCCCCAGGGACTCTTCAGGGACCTCATGGAGGGAATAGAGTGTTGTCCAGCTCTCCAGTGCTGATGGGTACCTGTTGAAACAGATTGTCTTTATCCATCAGGCATTGCCAGCCTTGTAGCTTATTAATATTTCCATTCCTATGTGTTATTTACAGATAATGAAACCTGAAATTGACTAAAGCAAGCTCAAGCACATTACTTGCATTTGGTAAAATACTGATTATCTCTTCTCCCATATGGCTGCAATCCCAGTCCATCAGAATGGAAAGGAGGTAATAGAGAAGGATTGTATTTTTCCCTTATACTCATATGCTGAGGGCACTGAAATTAAAGGACTATTTTTAAGTCATCTAAGATTATCAGGGACATATTGAGAAATAAAAGTAACAGGATACAATGATAAGATTGGGGTTTCTGGAGCCAGGAAGATACAATTTGCGTTCCAGTTCTCATCCTTACTAGCTCAGTGAACTTAGACCATAAACTGACTCACAGTTTAAGTTTTATCATAAGCAAAATAAGGACAATAGCTGTGATCTGTAAAACTGATTGGAGGAAAAGAGATAATATGCAATGGGCACAACTTGTTGTGGGTTAACCCGTTGTGGGTAAACCCATTGTGGGTGTGTTAAAATGAATGCTTTTATCTCTATATGTCACTGATTGAATACGCAAGTGAATGGCCCTGTCACCCTAGACATCATGCCCACTCTTCCAGCACATTCTCAATGTACCATCTGCACTTTAACAAAATCCCCTGGAGATTCATATGCACATTGAAGCTTGAGATGTGCTGATGATGCCTACATGATGGGGTCATTGTGAGGATAAAGTGAAGTGACACAAGTAAAGCAGTTGGAATCTGAAATAAATACTAAGTGATGAGTAAATATTAGCTATTATTTGCTTTCTTTTACATCAAGATATATCTAAAATGACAACTTTCTTTTCAAGCTTTCTGTAATCTTTCCATTATCCTCTTCTTATTTAATTGTTCCATTTGCTTGTGCTCCACAAAAATCTTCATAACTACTTTTGATAATTTTTTTTACTCTTCTCTGACAGACTCTTTAAAGACAGAAGAGTGTCTTTTATCTTCCTATTCTGTGGGGCCAAGACAGTACAAGAATAGACCTTCAATAAATGTGAGCTGGACAAATGATATGAAAATGCATACACCCAACAACATATTGTGACAGTTCCAAGTGGATGATATGAAGAATACCTACCAGAGAGACTCATGGAATGCTAACATGCTTTAAGGAAAGTCCTGAGTAAGGTGAGATTTAGGCTCTTGAACAGCATAGATATTTGAACAAACATAGATGTGCAAGAGTTTAAGAGGAAAAATGATGTAAATTCTACATACAGGTAGTGATGTCAGTGAAACTTAAAAATGGATGGCAAGTAACAGGTTCACAGGAGCAAGAATCAAAATGTATTTCTGGAACAGAAAGTTCTTTGTGAGTTGTGAATTCACATACAGAAGAACCTTAGCTAAAAAAAAAATTGAAAATAGAGAACCTCAGAAAGTTGTTGTGTTGGAAAGTAATGTGCTTAACAGGTCTTTTTAGAAAGAGATTAAATAAAAAGTGTGTAAACGCATCTGCTTTTTAAGTATCTCTCAAGAGTAGAATTAATGGCCACCTAGCCTCACATGAACATTCTGTGGGAGGACGCATATGGCAAGGCATAGGACAGCAGCGACAGAGCCATGTATACTGGAGAAGCAGAGAGTCAGCTCACTGTTGATATGCTGCCATTTGAGTTTTTGCCACATTTTCAAGAGAAACAAACAGCTATCAAATCCTGTGCTCACTCATAAATTGTTTCAAAGTTTTTAAGTTTTAAAGTGTTTACTTGTCACAGGTGGTATTATTTTCTGATTTGCCAATGCCCTGAAAGGTTATATTAATAATAATTTTCTGTACAAAGCTACAGTGAAGTATGACTGAGCAATTCAGGGACCATCTTTGGCTGATGTAAATGGTGTGTAGTCAGCTGGTCTTAACTGGCTTGTCTGTTGATTCTCTTCCCGATTTATTTCAGTTTGGTACTTTGGTAAATTTTCTAGCTTCTCCAGGCCATTGGTCAATAGAGCATGCCAAAGAGTTTATAAATATGCTAAGGGTATTTTTTTCTGGAATTTTCAGGGCAAAGTGAGGGCTTTACAATTTTTTCCATTGAAGCACTGGAGCTGACTTTGCTAAGAAAGAAATCTAAGAACAACTGATTTGTCCTTAATATCCTGTGTTTCCTTTGTGCTATAGATGAAACAGAAAGAGTCAAAAGGATCAGAACTAAATCAAATCTCTTTTGAGTTATTCACCTAAACTGCTTATGTCTTTATCCTGTTGACTGACTGATTCTTTTCTGGGTTATATTCCTGGCATTCATATATATGACCTTCCCTCTTGCCCCTGCCCCTTACTGTCCAAAAGATGTGCAGACTAGACCTGAATATACACAAGGAGTTCAATAATAACATATTAAATAGTTGATGTTCAAAAATGTTGTTAGTAAGCATCCATTTTCTGGGGGTATTGATAGTGCTCCTGGTTTTTATGAAAATAAAGCAACCGAGTAGACTGTATTCCATCTTGGACTTTGAGTCCTTGCAGCTAAAATTTCCCTCCCAGATGCTCAATTTTACCTATGAAGAGACAGTCTACAATTACAAGTTTCTTGGGAATGAACCAAGTGACTGAACCACAGTGATGTGTTGAGGAGCCATGCTAGAGCGGTGGTTGAGGGACTTTGGGGTAAGAATAAAAACATACATTATTTTTTATCTATAATGCAAGTGAATATATTAAAATTAAGAGCTATATCTATTGTGTACACCTTCAATATGTTGAAGATAAAAATTGTGATATAACTACTATATGTATGTTTTGTTAAAGAAAACCATGTTAGAGCTAAGTTTGCTGATGACACTTTTTGAATTTCATTTCCCTGATTTCCTTTCAAAAGTTCAGTGAGGCATGCATGCCAGGCTATTCAAGCACTCCAGGAATCTCTCTCTCTCTCTTTTTTTTTTTTCTGGGAGTTTTTTCTTTTCTTTAGTGTCAGGTCTCAGGAGTTTTCATTTTCTCTTCTTAACCATTACCATTAAAAACATCTGGAAACTAATATGTAACATCTTAACACTGTATGCAAATGAGATTAGCTGTATATGCATTGCACCCCAGCCATTGTGTGGTAGTTCACTAGCATTTTCTCATTTATTATTGACAAAAATTTGGTCAGTCAGTTCAGTCGCTCAGTTGTGTCCAACTCTTTGCAACCCCATGAATCGCAGCACGCCAGGCCTCCCTGTCCATCACCATCTCCCGGAGTTCACTCAGACTCACGTCCATTGAGTCCGTGATGCCATCCAGCCATCTCATCCTCTGTCGTCCCCTTCTCCTCCTGCCCCCAGTCCCTCCCAGCATCAAAGTCTTTTCCAATGAGTCAACTCTTTGCATGAGGTGGCCAAAGTACTGGAGTTTCAGCTTTAGCATCATTCCTTCCAAAGAAACA
>SJYC01063056.1:0-14191 GCA_006408675.1 Madoqua kirkii
TTTTTTTTTTTTTTTTTTTTCATAGCAAATTAAATTGGGAACGTTTTCCCTCTACGGGACCCCAGGCCACCCAGCTAGCTTCAACACTGTCTCTTATACACATCTTCTTTAAAACACACCATTAAGAGAGTGTAAAAGCAACTTATTCTGAATAGGATAAAACATTTACAGGACATATGTTTAATAAATAATTCATCTCTAGGATACATTTTTTGAAGTCCTAGATATAAATAAAGTGACTGACAATCTAATTGAAAATGTGCAGATGATTATAATGAATTTTCTATAAACAATGATACCTAAACGGTCAATAAACTATGAAAAAGTTCTTAACTTCATTAGTCAAAATGAAAATGCAAATTAAAGGTGTAAAAAGCCAAGTGTTGGCAAACACTTGGGTACCTGGAACTTACATGTAATTGCCAGTGAGAGGATGATGCTAGCAAAACTGTTTGGCTGTATTTGTATATCTAATCATATGCATAACTTGTGAACAAGGAAACTACTTGTTTCAACAAACTAGGCAATAGTAATCTAGGCTATTCAAAGCCCAAATAGTGGTTACTTTCAGTTCAGTTCAGTCATTCAGTCGTGTCCGACTCTTTGTGACCCCATGGACTGCAGCACACCAGGCCTCTCTGTCCATCACCAACTGCTGGAATTTACTCAAACTCATGTCCATTGAGTCAGTGATGCCATCCAACCATCTCATCCTCTGTCGTTGCCTTCTCCTCCTGCCTTCAATCTTTCCCAGCACCAGGGTCTTTTCAAATGAATCAGCTCTTCGCATCAGGTGGCCAAGTGGGGAGAAATAATGACTTAAAAGGAGTACCAGGGAAACTCTTTAAATTTTTATCTTTTACATTTTGCAAAAATTTTGGTTACACTGTGTCTTTGCTTCTGCGCTCGGCTTTCTCTAGCTGCAATGAGTGGAGGCTACTCTCTAGTTGCGATGCATGTGCTTCTCATTGTGGTGGCTTCTCATGTTGCAGAACACAGACTCTTGGGCACTCAGGCTCAGTGGCTGCAGTGTGGAGACTCAGTATTTGTGACACATGGGCTTAGTTGCCCCTCAGCATGTGGAATCATTTCAGACCAAGGATTTGAATCTGTGTCCCCTGCATTGGAAGGCTGAGTGCCAACTACTAGACCACTAAGCAAACTTTTAAGTGTTGGTAACTATCTCGGGGCTTCCCCAGTAGCTCAGCTGGTAAATAATCTGCCTGCAATGCAGGATTCTATGTTTGATTCCTAGGCTGGGAAGATCTCCTGGAGAAGGGATAGGCTACCCATTCCAGTGTTCTTGCGCTTCCCTGGGAACTCAGATGGTAAAGAATCGGCCTGCAATGCAGGAGACCTGGCTTCAGTCCCTGGGTTGGGAAGATCCTCTGGAGGAGGGCCTGGCAACCTACTCCAGTATTCTTGTCTGGAGAATCCCCATGGCCAGAGGAGCCTGGTGGGCTACAGTCCACAGGGCTGCAAAGAGTCAGACACGACTGAGGAACCAAGTACAGCACAACTATGTATCTCGATCTGGTTATACAAGTTTGTTTTGAGAACATTCACCCATCTGTGCTGTCTTATCTTTGTATGTTTTAGAAGCCAGTCAATCTATTGATCAAACTCTGTATAAACATACATACAAGCAGAGAGAGCGAGCGAGAGACTGAGTTTTCAAATGAAGAAATAGTTGCAGTTTGGAGGAAAAAGTTGAGAAGGAATAAGTTAGATTTCCAGTTCTGAGGTTTCCTTGAAGTTGTACTAACTCTCTGAGGTCACTGAATGTGTTGTAAGGGTCATACCCCTTTTAAAAAGAGAGGTTTGAGCTGATAGATTCTCCAATGTACCAACTGCATTTTCAAATATAAATTTGGTACATGTACCTAGCAATACAGAAGAAAAAGCAGCAGGGACTTACTGTCAAATATATGAAACATAAAATGGTTGAGCAATTCTAGAGTTCCCAGCTTGAATCTTTTTTATCCAAGAAAGTACACTGTGTTTCAAGCCAAGGAAGCACTCCAGTTACCATTGTTGCTGGTTTATTACAAGCTGGGGGCAATAGACTCTAACAGGATCATTGAAAGCCTAAATTGAGGCTCCACTTGTGAAGCAAAATGCTCTAAAGCATGAGTTATTTTTGGTCTTGGTTTAAAATGAATATAATACTTAGCTCTCCAGCTGCAATAAATGGAAGGTGCAGAATAATGCTGTTGCCTTAAAGTAATAAGCATGTCAATTTAGTTTAGAATAGGTACTGGGATTATACTTCATCATGTCTAAAAATAAAAACCTTTAGAACCCTGTATGGAAAAATACATGCATGGGCCAGGCTGATGGACACAGTCCTGTGGCTTCATAAATTGCAGAAGATGAAAGGGTGCCTTGCTCAGACTTAGGAGGTGGCTGGAGGTAGTCTGCTGGAACGTTTCTGCTTCTAGTTCATACCTTCTGGAGTACTTCTCTTGATTAATCAGATTTAAGATGCTCTTTTTAGATATCAGCTTTCCCTGGGATAATGCTGTATATAATCTATGCATGCATGCATGTTCAGTCATTTCAGTTGTGTCCGATTCTCTGTGACCCCATGGACCATGGCCAGACAGACTCCTCTGTCCACATGATTCTCCAGGCAAGAATACTGGAGTGAGTTGCCATTTCCTTCTCCAGTGATAAAGTATGAAGTGAAGTGAGTGAAGTCACTCAGTTGTGTCTGACTCTTTGTGACCCCATGGACTATAATCTACCAGGCTCCTCCGTCCATGGGATTTTCCAGGCAAGAGTACTGGAGTGGGTTGCCATTTCCTTCTCCAGCTATAAGCTATTCACTAATTTATTTTTGATGGATATGCATATCACCTTTTATAGGAATTTTACAATCATTAATTCAGTTATTTGTTTATTATTTTGATAATTTATTAATCAGTGACTGATGTTTACTAATTGCGATGTATTAAGAGCTATGGAGATCCACAGATGTCTGCAAAATAGCCTTTGCCTTCAAGGAGAATGAATACTAATAAAATTTTCATAAATATAAAAAAGCAATAGAATGCAGTAAGAAAAATTAAGACTGGTAAAGGAGACAGGAAAAGACATTAATGTTGGGAAAAATTGAGGGCAAAAGGAGAAGGGAGGGTACAGAGGATGAGATGGTTGGATGGCATCACCAACTCAAAAGACAGGAGTTTGGGCAAACCCTGGGAGACAGTGAAGTACAGAGAAGTCTGGCATGCTACAGCTCATGGGGTTGCAAAGAGGTGGACACGACTTAGTGACTGAACAACAACAAAAGGAGACAAAAGCTTCCTTTCAGAGAAATTAAGCAAGGATTTGCAGAAGTCTTTTGCAGAAGTTGACTTCCCTGCTAGCTCAGATGGTAAAGCGTCTGCCTACAATGCGGGAGACCTGGGTTCAATCCCTAGGTCAGGAAGATCTCCTGGAGAAGGAAATAGCAACCCACTCCAGTACTCTTGCCTGTAAAATCCCATGGATGGAAGAGCCTGGTAAGCTACAGTCCATGGGGTTGCAAAGAATCAGACATGACTAAGCGACTTCACTTTCACTTTGCATAAGTTATGGTTCATGGCCACAAAAAGGAAATGTTTTGGACAAGCTAGTTGAAAAGAAGTAAATCCTAATCAGAGGGAAAAGAGAAAGAGGAAAAAAAAAAGTAGGAGATGAAGAGAATTCACCAGAAAATATATTGTTACATAGTTGGTGAAAAATGTAACCTGTATATTCAGCGTGGATTTTTTAAAATAGAGAAAACAGGATAAGTACTAACTTCCTGTATATGTACCATGATACTTCTTCCCTTTCGGAGACAGAATTTATGAATCTACACCAGAGTAATAGGAGAATTACATGTCTCTAAGGACACAAAAGTTGAGGGTTCAATCCCTGAGTCATGAAGACCCCCTGGAAAAGGAAATGGCAACCCACTCCAGTATTCTTGCCTGGAAAATCTCATGGACAGAGCAGCCTGGTGGGCTACATACAGTCCATGGGGTTGCAAAGAGTTGCACACGACTGAGTGACTGAGCACCAATAATACAATGGAATATTACTAGATACAGAATTGTATATGGGAAGTTAGTGGATTAATCTGTTTATTTAGAGACATCAGGCTGAGATAATAACTCTGCAGTTATGTATGGCAAGAGGCAGGAAGTTATTTTAAGGACTGAAGAGAGAGGGAGGCTGGTGGGAACATTTATAACTAGTCTCTTTCTCGCCAAAGTCCAAAGTCTTCAGGCTCCCCAGTCCTGCAGTCTCAACTGTCACTTTCTGCAAGGAATCTATACATCCACTCTCACCTTCTCCTTTGTTTCCGATTCATAACTCCCTTTATCACAGCCTGAATTCTAGGCAAACTGGAGAACTGTTGCTCCCAATATATACCCACACTTGCCAATTTCCATATATTTTCTCATCCTGTTTCCTACTCTTGCTTCTAATTAGTTGTTAAAGCTTGAGCAAATCTCAGTCTTTAATAAAAATTACTTTTAATTCAGTATCTATTGCCCACCTTCTCACAAGTCACTACTGCAGCTGCTGATATAAGAATGCCCGCCCTCCAGGAGAAACAATAGAATTAATATGCACGCGCTTGAATTGTTGAAATGGCACTCTCTCGTTTCCGCCTTTCACCTTCTCACTAGTCAGGCCAGAGCTTGCCTTTCAGTGTCCTGATATTGTCTCATCCCCAGCCTCATTTTCAGATGACATTCTGGCTGCAGAGCCTGCCCAGTTGGAGACGTCATCTGCAGACAGGTGAAATGTCAGGCTGACACCATTATAGACAGGAAAGTTCACAGTTGCTTCTGTATGTTTTGCTGCCCTGGGAAATTGAATTCATTATCAAAAATAATTTGGTTTCTCTCAAAATACCCTACATCGCCATCGTATTTGAGGATTCAGGGTTTCCTGAAAACACAGCATGGTGATTCAGAAAGTTCCCTCCTGCCTGCCTTCCTGCCCACTGACTGTTCATTCTTCCTTTTCCTTCTACACATTGTGTTGTTCAGATATTTGGAAATGATGATAACATGATGATTCTAAGCAGCACAATTTAAAATGTACCCAGCTCCAGTGAGAGTCATCTTTGATTAGCAAGATTATATATAGTTCACAGATACTCAAAGTCACCTATGAGGGACACTTAGTTGTGACTCGTTTAAAAAAAAGGTGTCTAAATGTGTCTCTCTATGCCTTACTATCTTGGGGAAAAAATAAAAGTGTTAGTTGCTCAGTCATGTCTGGCTTCTTTTGACCCCATGGACTGTAGCCTGCCAGGCTTCTCTGTCCATGGGATTCTCCAGGCAAGAATGCCAGAGTGGGTTGCCATGTCGTCCTCCAGAGGGTCTTCCCAACCCAGGTAATGAGTCTAGATGTTTCAGTGATTCTGACAGTGAACTGAGTAGAGCTACATGGAAGGTAGGAGTACAATCATGAATAGATCTTTCACACTTGGCTATACCCAGCATATAGAGTTTGACAAAATAAGGTGAAATCAAAGGAAGAAAAAAATCCAGGATATAAATCCTTAATTAACTTCCTCTTCCTTCCTTTCTTCCCTCCTCTCTCTTCCCCAACGTCTGCTCTCAGCTCTGTCTCCAATATTGGCCCCATCCTCACTCATTATTTTCCTTTTCACGGTTTTTCATGCTTATCATGAAAGAGACTTGAAAAATGCCTTTTGTTACTGCCAGTGCTTAGCAGAGTCCTGCTGAGCAAGCCAGCTCCCAAGGGCCTGTCAACACTTTCTGTCAGCAGCCAGCTTCCTTGCACATTGGCAGTCAGACACATCCTCTTGAAATGCAACTTTTCCTTGGCTGAATCAGGACACAGAAATGAGGAAGCTGGACAGTGGGGCAGAATACCTTGTAGGATTCTTAGTTAATAAGGTGGGCCTCTACAATTCAGATGGCTCTGTATCAAAGTGGAGCCTGTGAACAAGTGGTGGATGAAGTACTGATTAACTCCTTTGACTGGTTGGTTAATTGGCAAAAAAAAAAAAAAAATGCCAGAGTGGGTTGCCATGTCGTCCTCCAGAGGGTCTTCCCAACCCAGGTAATGAGTCTAGATGTTTCAGTGATTCTGACAGTGAACTGAGTAGAGCTACATGGAAGGTAGGAGTACAATCATGAATAGATCTTTCACACTTGGCTATACCCAGCATATAGAGTTTGACAAAATAAGGTGAAATCAAAGGAAGAAAAAAATCCAGGATATAAATCCTTAATTAACTTCCTCTTCCTTCCTTTCTTCCCTCCTCTCTCTTCCCCAACGTCTGCTCTCAGCTCTGTCTCCAATATTGGCCCCATCCTCACTCATTATTTTCCTTTTCACGGTTTTTCATGCTTATCATGAAAGAGACTTGAAAAATGCCTTTTGTTACTGCCAGTGCTTAGCAGAGTCCTGCTGAGCAAGCCAGCTCCCAAGGGCCTGTCAACACTTTCTGTCAGCAGCCAGCTTCCTTGCACATTGGCAGTCAGACACATCCTCTTGAAATGCAACTTTTCCTTGGCTGAATCAGGACACAGAAATGAGGAAGCTGGACAGTGGGGCAGAATACCTTGTAGGATTCTTAGTTAATAAGGTGGACCTCTACAATTCAGATGGCTCTGTATCAAAGTGGAGCCTGTGAACAAGTGGTGGATGAAGTACTGATTAACTCCTTTGACTGGTTGGTTAATTGGCAAAAAAAAAAAAAAAACAACCCAAGACTGTGGGGGGAAAACAGTAAGAAATATGGTTTAAAGATATTTTTGGAAAACTATTCTCAATTTCAGAAAATACAGCTATAATTATGGTGCAATAGAATGGGAAACAATTTTAGAAATTATAAAAAAAAAAAAAAAAACAACCCAAGACTGTGGGGGGAAAACAGTAAGAAATATGGTTTAAAGATATTTTTGGAAAACTATTCTCAATTTCAGAAAATACAGCTATAATTATGGTGCAATAGAATGGGAAACAATTTTAGAAATTAGCTTTTCCAGCTATTTTACAGATGGATATACTGAGGAATGCTGGAGGAGGGCATGGTAACCCACTCCAGTATTTTTGCATGGAGAAGCCCCAGGACAGAGGAACCTGGCGTGCTAGAATGGTCCATAGAGTCACAAAGAGTCAGACACGACTGAAGTGATTTAAAATGCACAAATACTGAAGAAGAAAAAGAAGAAGAGGTTTTCCCAACACTATGCATTTTGTGGCTGAGATCCTTTTAACCTGAAATGGTATAACACAGAAGTTTCAGCCTCAGCACTTAATAATCCTCTGTCTTGGCAGACTGTTCTGTGTACAGTAGGCTATCCAGCAGCATTCACGTCTTCTACCCTCCGAATGCCTAGAGTAATGCCCTCCAGAATCATGTTAACCAGAAATGTCTCTGTGCTACTGAGTGCTTAGTCGCTCAGTTGAGTTTGACTCTTTGTGACACTATGGACTGTAGTCTGCCAGGCTCGTCTGTCCATGGGATATTCCAGGCAAGAATACAGGAGTGGATTGCTATGTCCTATTCCAGCAGAACTTCCAGACCCATAGATTGAACCTGTCTCCTGCATTGCAAGTGGATTCTTAACCACCTAAGTCACCAGGGAAGCCCCCAAAATGTCTCTGAGTATTGCAAAAGGTTTTGGAGGAGAATAATCACCCAGCTTGAGAAGCACTGGTCTATAATAGGCTGCTGCTGAACCTGTGCTTGAGTAAAGAGTTGATGCACGGCTTCTGTACTTGGTACTGATCAGGATGTGTCTTAACTTCTCAAAGAGTCTTTCAACTAGGAGGACTCCAAAGACAGATTATGATGGTGGATGAGAAGAATGTCTGTCAAGTCACAGCTGTTCATTTCACTTCTCCTAAGGGCCAGGCTCTCCCCCCAAGACAAAGCATGAGCATGATGCCCTATGTAGAATCTGTCCTGTCTCTGCCAGTAACTCATGGACAGGCTGACCTCAGAAGTATTATGGGATCAGGTTCCAGACTATCTCAATAAAGTGAATATCACAATAAAGTGAGGTAAATAGATTTTTTTTATTTCTTAGTGCACATAAAAGCTATTCTTACATTATACTGTAGTATATTAAGTATGAAACAGCGTACTGTCTAAAAAAGAATGTACACAGACCTTAATTTTAAAAACTTTATTACTAATAAATACTAACCATCGTCTGAATCTTAAGCAAATCAAAATCTTTTTGCAATGGTAACACCAAAGATTAGTGACTATAGATTACCCTAAGAGAAGGATCATGCGTCTGGCCACAGTTTGAGAGACCCGGGCTCAATCCCTGTGTTCAGAAGATCCTCTGGGGGAGGAAATGGCAACCCACTCCAGTACTCTTGCCTGGAAAATCCCATGGACAGAGGAGCGTGGTAGGCTACAGTCCACAGGATCACAAAGAGTCAGACATGACTGAGTGACTTCATGTTCACTTTTAAGGATCATGAAACAGTTTGAAATATTGTATTACCAAAATGTGAGACAGAGACACAGAGTGAACAAACGCTCTTAGAAACACAGTGATGATAAACTTGCCCAATGCTGGGTTGCCACAGATCTTTAATCTCTAAAAAATGAAATGACTCTGAAGCATAATAAAGCAAAGCACAATAAAATGAGGAATGCCTGTAATTGCCGAAAGCTAGTCCTCACCACTCTGGGCTCCAGCTTTCCTCTTGCTAAGTGAGAGTAACTGGGGAAGCTGCCCACAACTCATCTAGCTTTCATTATGTCACCCATTCATCTTCCAAAAGTGAGAAGTCTGCAGTGGCTTCCAAATCAAGAGTGAACCTTTTCTCCATGCCCTTCTACATGTCAAGTCCTGAGGACTTTCCATCTCTGAACTAAGCATACTTTACTAAGCAAGTTTTAGATTTGGTTTCTGTCTAGGGGTCAGCTGAGCTGGAAACAGTGCTGAGAGCTATTGGGTGTCCAAATGGTTCATTAAAGCAATAAGCCAAAAATAAAAGCACAAATCAAGTCTTTAACTTACTGTTTTCATTTTATTTTATACTGCTTATCTAGTTTAATTTTCCTCGCAGGCTCTATTACTAGAAATATCAAAGCTGTGGACTGTAAGTGCTAATGTAGGAGATCCCTATCTTATTCCTGCTTTTAATGAAAGTAGCTTATTGCACTATTTATGCCAATATTCATTGCTAATGCTTGCAAATTGTCAGCCTGTGAGCTAACTTACGTAACATTTTTATTAGAAAAAGTTGCTGGATTATTTCAAGTCACTTTTCAGTATCTATTGATATAATTTTATGGTTGTTCAATTTTATGCAAGGCATTATGTTTATAGCTTTTTCTGATGGTAAACCACGATTGCATTCTGGACATAAACCCTCTTAGTTTGATATGCTATGCTTTAATATGCTGTTGGATTTCATTTGAAAATATTTGGTTTAGAATTGTTGCCCCTAGACTAGTAAGTTATACTGACTGTAGTTTTTCTTCTTTGCACTATCTTTATTATGTTTTCATTATAAAGTTACATGATGACACCATCCTTATGGCAGAAAGTGAAGAGGAGCTAAAGGGCCTCTTGATGAAGGTGAAAGAGGAGAGTGAAAAAGTTGGCTTAAAGCTCAACATTCAGAAAACAAAGATAATGGCATTTAGTCACATCACTTCATGGGAAATAGATAGGGAAATAGTGGAAACAGTGTCAGACTTTATTTTGGGGGGCTCCAAAATCACTGCAGATGGTGACTGCAGCCATGAAATTAAAAGACGCTTACTCCTTGGAAGAAAAGTTATGACCAACTTAGATAGCATATTCAAAAGCAGAGACATTACTTTGCTGACTAAGGTCCGTCTAGTCAAGGCTATGGTTTTTCCACTGGTCATGTATGGATGTGAGAGTTGGACTGTGAAGAAGGCTGAGCGCCAAAGAACTGATGCTTTTGAACTGTGGTGTTGGAGAAGACTCTTGAGAGTCCCTTGGACTGCTAAGAGATCCAACCAGTCCATTCTGAAGGAGATCAACCCTGGGATTTCTTTGGAAGGAATGATGCTAAAGCTGAAACTCCAGTACTTTGGCCACCTCATGTGAAGAGTTGACTCATTGGAAAAGACTCTGATGCCGGGAGGGATTGGGGGCAGGAGGAGAAGAGGATGACCGAGGATGAGATGGCTGGATGGCATCACGGACTCAATGGATGTGAGTCTGAGTGAACTCTGAGAGATGGTGATGAACAGGGAGGCCTGGCATGCTGCGATTCATGGGGTCACAAAGAGTCGGACACGACTGAGTGACTGAACTGACTGACATAATCACAAAATGAATTTGGGAGTTTATCAGTTTTTCTGTGATCTGGAATAGAATAATACTGAAGTTATTTATTCTTTATGATTTAAAAAGAGGTCAATGTACAGTTTTCTGTAATCTCTGTGTTTACTGTCCAAAGACATACCATGGAGTTTTTATAAAGGTGTTATTGATTGTAAGAAGCCCCATTATTTCATACACTGCCAAGAAAAGAAAAAAAAAATTCCATTATGTTAAGCTTTATTATCATATATGGTTTTCATTTTACAATTATTGAAATTTTTTAGCGATACAGGAAAAATTTTTTATCATATATGCATTGTATACATAAGTGAAAAGAAATTGAATATAAATAATTTGCTAAAATTTATCCTAATCACCCTTCACATTCAGAGCTGACTGTTCTGAATCTTTATTTTTTATCTTGTATCATTAAGCTCTGTGTTGACTTATTAGCAGAGTTTCTCATATCTTTTCTCATTTCATTTCTATTTGTTTATTTTCCATTTTTAATTTGCTTGTTCTGTGTAATACTTGGGGCTTTCCAGGTGGCTCAATAGTAAAGAATATGCCTGACAGTGTAGGAGACCCAAGAGATGAGGGTTTGATCCCTGGGTCAGGAATATCCCCTGGAGTAGGAAACAACAACCAACTCCAGTATTCTTGCCTGGGAAATCCCACGGACAGAGGAGTCTAGTGGGCCACAGTCCATGAGGTTGCAAAGAATCAGATACAACTGAGCACACACACACACACACACACACACACACACACACATGCATATAATAAAATGCTTAGTAAAAGGGCATGCTATGCTTACTTCTTCTAAACTACAAATTTCACCACCATTAGTATTTCCTATTATACCAAAATTAAAGGACACTTACTCCTTGGAAGGAAAGTTATGACCAACCTAAGCAGAATATTCAAAAGCAGAGACATTACTTTGCCAAAAAGGTTCATCTAGTCAAGGCTATGGTTTTTCCAGTGGTCATGTATAGATGTGAGAGTTGGACTGTGAAGAAAGCTGAGCACCGAAGAATTGATACTTTTGAACTGTGGTGCTGGATAAGACTCTTGAGAGTCCCTTGGACTGCAAGGAGATGCAACCAGTCCATTCTAAAGGAGACCAGTCCTGGGTGTTCATTGAAAGGACTGATGCTGAGGCTGAAACTCCAATACTTTGGCCATCTTATGTGAAGAGTTGACTCACTGGAAAAGACCCTGATGTTGGGAGGGATTGAGGGCAGGAGGAAAAGGGGATGACAGAGGATGAAATGATTGGATGGCATCACCGACTTGATGCACATGAGTTTAGGTGACCTCCGGGAGTTGGTGATGGACAGGGAGGCCTGGCGTGCTGCAATTCATGGCGTCACAAAGAATCGAACATGACTGAGTGTGACTGAGTGACTGAACTGAACTGAACCTGCACTCAGAAAATAATCTCTGATCAGTCATTTTTATTTCTCTGTGATATTTGCATAATAGTCTCTTCCTTAGAATTTGCCTTCAAGCTTAGATTCTCATGAAGATTTTATCCCTTAATAAGAGGATTTCCGGCTTTAGTCAAGAAGAATTTATTTGGGTGTTATCATCCAAAATCAAATAAATGGAACCCATTTATACTTCTCCTTTTTACCCATGATGATAGCCAGCACATGCTTGCTTTTTGGTCCTTCTTAGATTCAGGTTCTCACCAAGTAAAAATGAGCTGTCATATTGTCTGAAAAAGAAATCAAGGTTTCCATGAGTGAGGAGTGAATGAAGGCAGAATATTCCATCTCTGGACTTGGTGGATTCTGAGATGCATGATGGATTTTTCCAATCCATGCTAAATCTCCTTTCTTCATGAAAGGAGTAGCTGGGGACACTGTTTTCTGGAATCCATTTTCATTCCTACCATCATAATTTGCTGTCTTTTGCCAGCTATCCAGAGCTGGAGATCCTGCCAATATCATCATGCCATAAAATATAGTTTATTTTCTATTTGCCATCCTCCTTAACTTGTGCTGATATCTGGAGATTATAAATTCAACAGTGGCAAGAAATAAATGAGCTTACCTGGTGGCTCAGCAGTAAAGAATCCACCATCAGTGCAGGAGTTACCGGAGATGTGAGTTCGATCACTGGGTTGGGAAGATCCTCTGTAGAAGGACATGGCAACCCACTCCAGTTTGCTTGCCTGGAGAATCCCACGGACAGAAGAGCTTGGTGGTCTACTGTCCATAAGGTCACAAAATGTTGGACATGACTGAAATGAATTAGCATGCACGCACTCATAAGAAATAAATATGTCTAAGGTGACCATCATCAGAGCTTCTTCTACTCAGAAAAGAAATCTTTGGAGCCATCACTATTTTGAGGAATTGCAACATATAGGATGTGAGGATATTCGAGACTGCCCCACCCTACTCTCAGGATCGGGATCAGTTTCTTATTTCCAGCAACCCCAAACTGGGGTGACCATGTTCACATACCTCAGAGGGAAAATAGCAGGAGCACTGCTTAACTTTCCTCACATTCAACTTCCTAAGAAAAGGAGGAAGGAAGAGTAATGGCCTGGAGGGGTCAGCAGGGATGGTATTGGCTTATTCCTCAGGAATGTTTTCATGCTCGGAAGTGAGGGACCCCTCTTTAAGTATCCAAATAAGTCTGAAGTACATTTACCTCTCAGGACATATGGTGTCTTCTTGGCAAGTGACTGTGAGTCCTCTTTCCTCTTATTATCCTAAAGTGCTTTACGTTTTCACACCTCAGCTTCCTCCTACAAACCAGGTCCAAGTCTGTCAAATGAAACAACAGAGAGCTTTTAAGAAAACAGACCTCACAGAGAAAGGAGTGAAGAAATGCACCAAAGTGCAAGAAAGTCTGGCCCCTGTGAACTGTGAGTACAAACCCAACACTATGAGCTTACTTCTAACTTTCACCCTTTCCATCCATCTGTTGCTGCAAGTGAAAGTCATTCAGTCATGTCCAATTCTTTGTGACCCCATGGACCAGGTAGTCCATGGAATTCCCCAGGCCAAAATACTGGAGTGGGTAGCCTTTCCTTTCTCCAGGGAATCTTCCCAACCCAAGGAGCGAATCGGGGTCTCCTACTTTGCAGGCGGATTCTTTACCAACTGAGCTATCAGGGAAGCTCCATCTGTCATTATTCCAAACCTATTCACTTACTTGCTTTTTCTCTCTAAATCAGTCTTCTGAGTCACTGGGTTTCTGCCTCAATGGTTCCCTCCATACTTGGTGCAAGCCCCACCTCCCCACTGTCTTGCCTGGTTATTTTCCCTTGAGGCCCTAAACTTCTTCTACTTGATTGTCTGCTGGACAGGTCCTGGCCTCTGCTGGGACAAAGCATTGCTTCTTGCTTAGCCTAAGAGAACTTTTATCACCCCAAAGTCTATGACACCAGAGAGCCAAGAAAGGGAGCAGCTTCTCTAAATGCTGGTTTGAGATTAAATAATATGATTTTTTATTTTTATTTATTTATTTATTATTTTTTTTTCAGGAACTGGTCCATCTTTTATTGTTTAGGAAAGCTTTTCATACTTTTGGTTGCACGTAGAGATCAATGGCTAATATAGAGTTACGCAGCATCAGCAACCCTGACTTTTATCAAGACTAGGCTTTTTTTTTTTTTTTTTTTTGCATAACTGGCTATATACACAAGTCTTGGGTGATTTACATTACCTTTTGGCCAGGAGGCCTATTAATATTTTATGGCCCTTTTTTGATAAGGGTCCGTCAACCAGAAAACTTATTTGCCTTTTTTTTTTCTTTTAGTCTTCATAATATCTTTTTAAAATTTTATTTTATTTTATTTTTTAATTTTTATTTTTTTATTTTTGTTTAATGCTTATTCCATTTCACAGTACTGTATTGGTTCTGCCATACACTGACATAAA
>SJYC01063057.1:0-11694 GCA_006408675.1 Madoqua kirkii
AGACTATAGTTTTCCTTCTAAAGTTTACAGGTCTCTCTCTTTAAGTTTATTCCTAAGTATTTTATATTTTATTTCTTTGTTACTTTTTTTAATTGAAATGGAAATCTCTTTTCCATTATTCCTTCCCACTTAAGTTCTAGCATTATTTAAGTTTAAGTTCTAACATTATTGACAAGGAGTTAATTTCCTAAAGAAAAAGCAGCTTCTGGGAAAAAGCCCCAAATAGTGCCTGTCACATAAATAGTAAGACAAAGGAGAAAACCCAGAGAGCCCAGTGCAGCTTTGAAATGAATCTTTGCAGCTTAGTATCAGGATTTTAAGGTCCATCAAAGCAATGGTTTTTCCACTTGTCGTGTGTGGATGTGAGAGTTGGACCATAAGGAAGACTGAGCACCAAAGAACTGATGCTTTCAAATTGTGGTGCTGGAGAAGACTCTAGAGAGTCTCTTGGACAGCAAGGAGATCAAACCAGCCAATTCTGAAGAAAATCAACCCTGAATATTCATTAGAAAGACTGATTGTGGAGTTGAAGAATCAATGCTTCGGCCATCTGATTCGAAGAACCAACTCATTGAAAAAGACTCTGATGCTGGGAAAGATTGAAGGAAGGAGGAGAAGGGAGAAACAGAGAATGAGATGGTTGGATGGCATCACTGGCTCAATGGACATGAGTCTGAGCAAATTCCAGGAAATAGTGAAGGACAGGGAAGCCTGGTGTGCTGCAGTCCATGAGGTGACAAAAACTCACATAGGACTGAGCAACTGAACAACAACAATCAGAATTCTAACCTCCAAGTTCAGGTTTTACTTTCTATTATTTGTAAGTGGTTTGCTGCTAACATGCAGCAACTTCTCTCATGAACAATACCAAGGACCGGGCATTGCCCAGTCCTCTCAGTATGCTCATAGCTGGGTGGCACTGGTGACTCTTGATGATCCACCCTCATGACCTCATTTAACCTTATTTACTTTGCAAAGGTCCCATCTCCAAACACCCTCACAGTTGAGGAGAAGACTTTGGAGAAGTTCCTGCTCTGGGGGACAGAAACATTCAGTTCGAAACACCAGGCATACAGGCTAGCAACAACCTCTCTCCACCATCCTCTGAATTTTTTTTATGTTCATGACTTTCCCAAGCCAGTCCATTACCCTGAGAGCACAGCAATTCACTCTGCACAGTGATGACAAGTCCATGAAATAGTTAAGATTGGAAAGACAGCAAATATGCAGAAGCCATCTAGCAAGGGCTTTGCAGAGGGACTTGCAAACAGAGGCCAGTTTGTGGTAAGGCTGTCTTTTGACTTCCCTCATGCTGCTTAGGGTACAGTCTCAGATACAGAAAAAGAGCTTGTTCTTCCCTCGAGCTGTGATAATTAATGTCCTGTGTGCTAATTACAGAATGAGGGCTTGGCTGGCCTCCCGCTCAGGAAAATTACCTGGCCACCTTCCAAGACTCTTCTAGCATCACCAAACTGAGGTCCACATAGTCATGTAACTGAGGGCAAACCATGCAAAGCAGGCTTGTACCTGATGGCTATTTTCAGGATACTCATTCTTGGATTACTAACTCCTTCATTGAAAGGGCTGTGTCTTTCTCTTTAATATCAAGTTACAGTGAAACAAGCCCAGATTTTGATCTCAAACAGTTTAAACCCCCAAGTCCAGCAATCAAAAGCTGTGCAATATGAGACAATTTTTTTCCCTACATCCCAGTATTATATTCTGTAAAGTAGGAAAATTATATCTAACAAATGAAATGAAATAATTTATTTTAAGCAAAACCATTGCATGGAAAAATGATTGGAAGCTTCTTAATCCCTTTTTTTAAAAATCATTCTCATGTTATCTTGCAGAAAATGCGTGTGCATGTGTGCATGCTCAATTGTGTCCAACTCTGCGACCCCATGGACTGTAGCCTGCTAAGCTACTCTGCTCGTGAAATTTTCTAGACAAGAACACAGAGTGGGTTGTCATTTCCTACTCCAGGAGATCTTCACCATCCAGGGATTGAACCCAAATTGGTTGAGTTTCCTGCATTGGCTGGTGATTTCTTTCCTGGGAAGAAGAAAGGTATATAGCAAATATTTGTTACTATATTTATATAGTAGGAATCATCACTGTGAACAAACCTAGTAGAGGTGACGAAATTCCAGCTGAGCTGTTTCACATCCTAAAAAATGATGCTGTTGAAGTACTTTACTCAATATGCCAGCAAATTTGGAAAACTCAGCAGTGGCCACAGGACTGGAAAAGGTCAGTTTTCATTCCAGTCCTCAAGAAAGGCAATGCCAAAGAATGCTCAAACTACTGCACAACTGCTCTCATTTCACATGCTAGCAAAGTATTGCCAAAATTCTCCAAGCTAAGCTTCAACAGTATGTGAACCGAGAACTTACAGATGTTTACAGCTGGATTTAGAAAAGTCAGAGGAACCAGAGATCATATTGCCAACATCCGCTGGATTATAGAAAAAGAGAATTTCAGAAAAACAACTACTTCTGCTTCATTGACTATGCTAAAGCCTTTGACAGTGTGGATCACAACAAACTGGAAAATTCTTATAGAGGTGGGAATACCTGCCTCCTGAGAAACCTGTATGAAGGTCAAGAAGAAACAGTTAGAACTGGACATGGAACAGCGTCAGACACAACTGAGAGACTCAACAACAAAATATTTATTGAATGATGAGAACAGAATTGGAACAGGAGGTAGGAATATAACAAAAACTAAATAGAAACTCCAAAATCTCAGTTGTTAAAAACTGTCTTTATTTTTTTCCTATCCACATACTTCGGATACAAGTTAGTTCCCTTTTGGCCAGAAAGCAACATCTAAGAGGCTGTGCATCCCTTCTCTTCATTTTAAAAGAAGAGATCTTTGGAAAGGATTTGAGATAATTCTATTCCCTCTCTCACCTTCACAGTTTCAAAGACACCAAAGGAACTTGTCAGAGAGACCTCATAACAGTACTGGACATGTTTCATGTTGCAGAGATGAACAGATGCTGAAAGAAATGCAAACTATATTTGTGGAGGACATATTATCATGTTGTTCTCTCTGTTCTAGGCATGGGGAATAAAAGATAAATAAGGCTTGGCTCCTGCTCTGTAGAATCTCACAGTTTGCAGGGAGACAGTTAAAAATATAAAATAAATGCAAAATAAAATGTGCAATGTGCTGTGACAGAGATCCATATGAAGTTCAGGGGCAGCAGGATCCATAACAGCCTAGGGCTAGGAGGATCCATAGAGGATGACGCACAGAAGAGACTGCCTTTGTGATAAGCCTGGCAGGATGAAGAGGAACTTATCAGAGAGAGACAAGTGTATACTTGGGCAAGGGTTCCTTTCATTTAAAAGGGTTTAGGGAATAAGGAAAGGTTGGGGGGGGGAGGGTTAAGTAATGTTAACCCAACCAACTGTTATTGGCCAAACAAAGTTCTATAGTCATTACAAAGGAACTATTTAGAGTAGGTTTCAGACACTATGCATGTTTTTAGTTTTCTCAATCTTCATGTAGCTCTTTGGCTTCAGAAACTCTTTGGAACAAGGGGAGATGATTTCATCTCATAGCTCTTTAAAATGGACCTTTCTGAAAGTGATTATATGAAAATGAAATCCATGACAAATATCAGTGATTCTACCAAGAAGCAAACTGTGAGAACTTGAACTAGCTTCTCTGTTCTTCTGGACTACAGGAGAAACTTAGTAAGACTTTCTAAGTCCTTTCCAAGTCTAAGATTCCATATGAATACATTTAGAATGTGTATACGCATGAGGGAGCTTCAGGAATTTGGACTCATTGAAGACAGAACATTTTTGAATTAGTGAAAGCAACAGGGAAAACACTTTTAATAAAGTATTATTGCTTTCAAGCACTCCAAGGAATTTCAAGAAGGCTAACCGTGTAAGCAAGTGCTTTCACCCAGAGAATAAGCCTGATTTTGAAGCTCTGTTATTTATATTAATATGCTGAAAAATTGTCTGAATCTGCTTGGGATGTGCCAGATCCCTCAAGTAAATTAAATTTCTAACAACAACAACAAATTCATCAACTGAGCTAACTCCATTTTTATAAAAGATCCAAAAAATTTATTTCCCTAAGTATTATGGATTTTAAATTAACAGGCTACTTTTGGGTAGTTATAGACAATTTTAGAAATTTTCACCCAAGGTGTACGGCACAACTGGTAGACTTAGTATCTTGTGAAGAAGGTATTCTTGAAAACTCATGCCCCCATCCTAAAGCAGAGTTAGGATTCAGGCTACTCTAAACACTCTGAATTAGCAGTGCAAGTGATGACCATGCCTCAGGAACCATTGGTGAGTCCTGTCAATTAAAAAGAATGGAGCAATGGTTGCATGCTGAAGAGCATACCAGAAAGGAACAAGAGACTATTTGAGAGAAACATGCAAGGATGGGCATCAAATTACAACCACCGGTTGTGGGTTCTGCTCCTGATTCTACCACACCTTCACTGCAAGCCCTTGCCAATTGTTCTCCTTCATTTCATCTTAGTCATCTCAGATACGTGATGAAAGAAGTGGACTCCCACCTCTGCACTGATTCCCAAAGCCTGTGGTCAGGAGACTAAGCAAAATTGCACTGGATTCATTCTTGCCATTAAATTCCCAGAGGTAAAACTATTTGGCTTGTCTATGAGGAAATAATATAGAATAATTCATCCATATCCCTGAAGTCAACATTTCTGATAACAGAGATTTTATTGTCATGATCTGTGCAATGTCACACAACAGGCTGTGGCCAGAGCAGAAATCCTGTTTCATTGCTCATTCATCTACCAGGTGCCCTGCTCAGGGATGTCAAGGTGATTGATTGGATCCCACAGAAACCACAGTAGATGAGGCAAAGCTTGCACAAAGTAGTTAGATGAACAAATGATTTGGTTCTGTTTCCTCAACTCTTAAGTTTTTCTTCTTTTAGTTTGTTCTGTACTTTTGATCTCTCTTGTCTCAACAAACCTAGCTGCAATGTAGACTCAGTTATAGAAGTTTTCCAGAATAACAATGATAGCTTCTTGATGTGACTGTCCACAGCTCCAGTGACCAAATATCTGCTTCCTTAGTCGTATCCAGGAAGCTCTTGGTGGAAATATATGCTATCCCTAACGGGTAAAGAACAGAGAGAGTTCTCATCTCATGAATCTGTGGGAGTTGTGAGCTTTTGGGGGCCATATGTTTTCCACATTGCAGAAACGTTCCCTCAAAAATGGAACATCAGCAGGAATAAAGGAAAAACAGGCTATATACTGCTATCAACAAAGAACACAGAGAAAACACACAAACCCTAGTTTAAAAAAATACAGCACTATAGAGCTAAGTCAGCTTCAAAGTTCTGGAGGTGCATTTATGTTGGATAAAAGTAATGCAATAACCACCCCTGCCCCAACTCAAACAGCAAGTCAAAAATATAGAACAGGAATTGGCTATAACAGTGAAAAGAGAGAAATGTATAGGGAGACACTGACATGAAAGAACTGATGGAACTTGGAACTAAATGAGGATGGCATGTGTGGGTATCTATGAAGATAATAATCAACTCCTTCACAATTCATAAAGCGAACTTATCCATTTAGTCATTCTTTAGCTATGCATTACTACATGCTCACTGTGAGCCAAGTGCTCTTTTTTTCCTAGCTCTGTGTACAAATGTATCAGTTCACAAGATAGACAAAATCTGTGCTTTTGACCTAATGGTGAGTTGAAGACAGCTGTTAAGATGGCTATCAAATCCATAAACATTTAAATAGATCAACAAGATAATTTCTCTTAGTGAAAAATGCAATGACACAGCTAAACTCAGAACAGCGACAATACCAAATGCTGGCAAAGATATGGAGCATAAGAAATTCTCATTCATTGCTGATGGGAATGTTCAAAATGGTTCAGCCAATGTGGAAGACAGTTCAACAGTTTCTTAGAAAGCTAAACATAGTCTTACCATATGACCCAGCAGTCACACTACCCAGTGTTATGCAAATGACTTGAAAACATATGTCCACATACAAACCTGAACACAAATGTTTGTAGTAGTTTTATTTGTATCTGCTAAAAACTGGAAGCAACAAAGTGCCCTTTAATAGGCTAATGAATAAACAAACTCTGTTGCATTTGTATAATGGGATATTATTCAGAAATTTAAGGAAATAAACTACCAAACTATGAAAATATATAGAATAGCATTAAATGCATGTTACAAAGAAAAAAAAAAAAGCCAATCTGCAAAGGCTACATATCATATGACTTCAACTATATGATTTCTGAAAAGGTGAAACTATAGAAATAATAAAAAGATCAGGGGTTACCAGGGGTTCCAGTGGATGGAGAGGTGAACAGGTGGGACATAAAGAATTTTAAGGGCAGTGAAACCATTCTACATGATATTGTAATGAAGGATATATGGCATTATGCATTGGTCAACATGTACCGAATCGACATTATTTCATCAGTTGTCACAATGTTTGGACTCATTTAGCAATGCTTATTAGTGAATAATATGTGGTGTAAATATTGATATTGATGACTCTTTAAACCTTAATAAAAATTTTTGAAAGCACTCTAGAGTTTTGCTAGTATCTGTGATTTTTATAGGGAAAGCAAGCCAGTGTGCCTTAGAGGAGGAAATATTTAGCTAGGAATCAGGACGACAAAAATTGTTGTCCTGATTCTGACTCTGATTTGATAACTTTGAGTAAGTCATTTTCCCATCCTCAATCCCAGTTCTTGAATCAATAAAACAATGGATTGGATCAGGTCATTTCAATGGTACTTTGCAGCTTTATCACTGAATATAAATCATCTACTTCACCACTGCTGAATGAAAATGAAGAGGTGATCAATAGACTCATGAATTTATTACAGTGGAAATCAGCACACTCAAATGTGCTGCATGACCTGTTCAAGGTTATGCAGTGACTTAGTGGCTGAATAGAGACAAGGGCCGAGGTTTCCTCAATCCTAGCATTGTGTCACTCTCCATGTCACACTCTTGGAATATAGTCACTTAATATTCATCTAAGTAAAAAATGGTGATGGTTTAGCTGCTAAGTGGTATCCGACTCCCGTGACCCATTGGACTGTAGCCCACCGGGCTCCTTTGTCCTCTGTCCATGGAATTTCCCAGGCAAGAATACTGGAGTAGATTGTCATTTGCTTCTCCAGGGGAACCTTCCCAACCCAGGGGTTGAACTGAGATTTCCTGCCTTGCAGGCAGATTCTTTTCTGGTGAGTCACTAGGGAAGCTCAAGTAAGAAATGATATTATCAAAATGTACTAGCCTCTGATGGATAATCTTCAGAGTGGGGCATTTCGTAACTGCAGAAACACTTGGATTTCCACAAAAGAATAATACATAGAAATTTCTAGTAAAGAGTAAAATTTAAATGTATTTGATTCTCTCAGCCAGGCATGGTGGGAAATAAGGGGACGGAATGGATGAGCACTGACTCTGGTGACTGTGGCACTTTCCCCCTCTCTGCTTCAGGTTTCCCACCTGACTAATGGAAAGAATGATAATGTGTTTGGTGTCAGGTTATGAGAAGTAAGGACTAGAACGTGGAAGGGACTTAGCACACAGCAGCCTGGCAAGATCATGCTTAGTAAGCATTAGCCATTACTAACCCAAGTTTACACATGAGAAAACAGCCTCACAGTGGGACCATGAGTACAGGAACTCTCAGTGAAGTAAATAGGAATTCTTTCTCTCCAGAACCTTCTACCCAGTCACAGAAAAACTAGGATACATGAAGAAAGCATACAGTTTGGATCCAGAAGACCCTTTTCTGCTCTGTCCTCAACTTGTAACACTGAACACATTACTTCAGTGCTCTGATCCTTGTTTGATTCATCTATAAAAAGAGTTGATGGTGATATCTGTGCTACAAGTTGCCTATGAGGATCAAACCGTAAGTTTTCTATTACAGTGTCAGTTGTTGTTGTCATCACTATTAACAGGCTAACTGGCTTATGGAGTCAGACTTGGTGAAGTCAGGGTGTGCCCTGACCTGGTGGCCTGGAGATGACTCAGTAGAATAGCCATGGGTACAGAGGGTCCACACTCACCCAATACAGTCCCTAGTGTGAGAGAGCTCTTCAAAGCACAGGGGAAGGACAGCTCTGTTAGGCAGGGAGAGGGACTCACACAGACAGATAAGTTATAAGAGACCTTTCAGTGGCTTTAAAGTAGTTCAACCACCCAGCCTTGATGAAAGACATCTGAGGCTTGTGTGATCGGGCTGCTGCCTTCCTAGGGTAGGTCCTTAAAGATTTATAAACAGAAGCAGGGTCTCCAGTTAGTTCTCTAAGATATAGAATGATTTTTATGTAAATTTGCCCAAACACCCCTTCAAACAACTCTTCAATGGCATATAGAGGCTCAAGGGATAAAGACAAAGCTCTTTCACAAGGAGTAAACAATTGACTTTTTCAGCATGTTCGAAACCCTGCCTACCTCCCCCCTTGATCTGGCATCTTCCTTCCCTTACACTCTCCAGACAGTCTGTCTTAGCACTTCCTCCATCACAGCCCCTTTCATGTTCTGCTTTCTCTGAAATGCAACTCTCCTTTCCTGCCCTCTTGCTGATTTGCTCTGGCATAACCTTGAAAACTCAGGTGGATCATTACTTTGTCACTAAATGTTCACTTTTTTCTGAGCTATAGAATTGTGGGTGATTTGTGGCTTTCTATTTTTACATTAATGTACTTATTTTTAAAAATAAATGATACAGTCAGTTATTTATTCAATTTTATACAGAAAATATTCATTGTACACCTTCTATGGGATAGCATTATTCTAAAGAGTAAGTATCAGTTCAGTTCAGTTTCTCAGTCATGTCCAACTCTTTGCGACTCCATGAATTGCAGCACACTAGGCCTCCCTGTCCATCACCAACTCCCAGAGTTCACTCAGACTCACGTCCATCGAGTTCGTGATGCCATCCAGCCATCTCATCCTCGGTCGTCCCCTTCTCCTCCTGCCCCCAATCCCTCCCAGCATCAGAGTCTTTTCCAATGAGTCAACTCTTCACATAAGGTGGCCAAAGTACTGGAGTTTCAGCTTTAGCATCATTTCTTCCAAGGAGATCCCAGGGCTGATCTTCAGGATGGACTGGTTGGATCTCCTTGCATATAGAAAGGGACAAAACAAATATTTGCTTTTATTTGACACTTATATCCTAGTGGAAGAAACAGACAACAAACAGTTAAAGGAACTAAAATATCAGGCAGTGGGAATCAGGAATCTAAATACTAATTTATTACTGAAACCAGAAGAGAAAGGCCACTGAACAACTAACACATTTCAGCTTCCCTGATACCTCAGCTGGTAAAGAATCCACCTGCAGTGCAGGAGATCCTGGCTCAATTCCTGAGTCGGGAAGATCCCCTGGAGAAGGCATTGGGTACACTCCAGTATTCTTGGGCTTCCCTGGTGGTTCAGATATTAAGGAATCTGCCTGCAGTGGAAGAGACCCAGATTTGATCCCTGGGTTGGGAAGATCCTCTGGAAATGGAAAGGCTACCCACTCCAGTATTTTTGCCTGGAGAATTCCATGGACAGAGGAGACTGGTGGGCTAGAGTCCATGGGGTTGCAAAGAGTCAGATGTGACTGAAAGACTTTCACTTTCAGAACACATTTAAAAGATAGTCGTACAAGACAATATACTTGAATTAAGAGTTTTTACGAAGCAGTTTAAAGATCTGAGAAGGTTTATCTTGCCAAAGAAGAAATATGTTGTTTAGTTGCTCAGTCACTTTCAACTCTCTGCAGTCCCATGAACTGTAGCCTGCCAGGTTCCTCTGTCCATAGAATTCTCCAGGCAAGAATACAGGAGTGGGTTGCTATTTCCTTCTGCAGAGGATCTTCCTGACCCAATACTAACTGAAGAGTCATCATTTGAAGAAGTAGAAGCTGGTCTTCGCAAATCCAAAGAGCAGATTTCAAACCATGGGTTCCAAGTTGCAGGGAGACAATATTTGATTCACAATTTAGAACAGCACAGTGATTATAGAATATACAGCATCCTGCCTTAGTAATGGGGGAACTTAGTCATAAATGGAATCAACACTGAGGGCAAAGTGATACAGGAACTCACATGTCTTTTGGACACTCACCTGGATAATACACCACATTTATTTTCAGAAGAATCTACCCTTCTATCAAGTAAATCCACATCCTGTCACATAAGAATTCATGGACATGATGAGAAGAGAAAGATATTGATTAGATGTCCATAATGTTGTACCTATGGAAGTATTATTCTATAAGTGTTGCACATATACCTAGGATTTATGTGTATTTCTTTTAGAATTAACAGCAACAAATATGTATTTTTCTGCTTAAAATTGAATTAGAGTAAAAATCCAGCCCACAGTTGAATTGCTTCTTGTTTTCCTGTTAATTAAGGGGGTGTAAGGGAGAAGGCAGAAAGTGAAGAGGAACTAAAAAGCCTCTTGATGAAAGTGAAAGAGGAGAGTGAAGAAACTGGCTTAAAGCTAAACATTCAGAAAAGTATGATCATGGCATCTGGTCCCATCACTTCATGGCAGATAGGTGGGGAAACAGTGGAAAAAGTGTCAGACTTTATTTCTTCACTGCAGATGGTGATTGCAGCCATGAAATTAAAAGACGCTTACTACTTGGAAGGAAAGTAATGACATACCTAGATAGCATATTGAAAAGCAGAGACATTACTTTGCCAGCAAAGGTCCATCTAGTCAAGGCTATGGTTTTTCCAGTAGTCATGTATGGATGTGAGAGTTGGACTGTGAAGAAAGCTGAGCACAGAAGAATTGATGCTTTTCCTGTGATATTGGAGAAGACTCTTGCAAGTCCCTTGGACTGCAAGGAGATCTAACCAGTCCATCCTAAAAGAGATCAGTCCTAGGTATTCATTGGAGGGACTGATGTTGAAGCTGAAACTCCAATATTTTGGCCACCTGATGCAAAGAGTTGACTCATTGGAAAAGACTCTGATGCTGGGAGGGATTGGGGGCAGAAGGAGAAGGGGATGACATAGGATGAGATGGCTGGATGGCATCACTGACTCGATGGACATGACTTTGAGTGAACTCTGGAAGTTGGTGATGGACAGGGAGGCCTGGCGTGCTGTGATTCATGGGGTCACAAAGAGTTGGACATGACCGAGTGACTGAACTGAACTGAAGGAAACTAGAATTGAAAGAGATGTGTACCCCAATGTTCATCGCAGCACTGTTTTTAATAGCCAGGACAGGGAAGCAACCTAGATGTCCATCAGCAGATGAATAGATAAAAAAGCAGTGGTACATATACACAATAGAATATTACTCAGCCATTAAAAAGAATACATTTGAATCAGTTCTAATGAGGTGGATGGAACGGGAGCCTCTTATACAGAGTGAAGTAAGCCAGCAAGAAAAACACTAATACAGTATACTAATGCATATATATGGAATTTAGAAAGATGGTAACAATAACCCTGTATGCGAGACAGCAAAAGAGACACAGATGTATAGAACAGTCTTTTGGACTCTGGGAGAGGGTGAGGGTGGGATGCTTTAGGAGAATGACATTGAAATATGTGTATTATCATATGTGAAATGAATAGCCAGTCCAGGTTTGATGCATGTTACAGGGTGCTCGGGGCTGGAGCAGTTGGATGACCCAGAGGGATGGGATGGGGAGGGAGGTGGGAG